>WIPJ01000400.1:533967-547451 GCA_018155075.1 Cassiopea andromeda
ATTTTTAAATTCTTATGGAACATATTTTATCGCCGTTGTAAGTAGCTTAATTAGTATCAATGTAAGTTTTTGGAGATTTTTTTAGTAGGTTAGGTTTTCCGTTTAATTTAATCAGGACACACGTTGATAACAGCATTACATGTTGAAGTGTCAATTCCTGTATAAATATTCGTATTATTATTATTATTATTATTATTATTATTATTATAATAGTACGCTAAGGCCGAAAGTATGCATTAGTGGAGTAGGTTATGAACGGGTTACATTCTATGCGAAAGGACGTTATAACTGACGAAATAAAGCACTTTATATACAGGATCTCTCCTTCCAAAGGATTTTGCAGCAATACAGGCATTTGTAATACATCACGAAATAAAGAAGATTTCATGAACAGTGCAAGAAGACTCCTCCCAATTTATCAACTTTCCCATTGTCCAAATCAAACTGCAACAGAGAAAAAAGAAAACTCTGCTTTCTATTTCACTTATTCTATCCACAAGTCTTATTGTCACGTGATTAAAGTAAAGTGACAATGCCGAAAGTATTCAACGAGAAACAACAGCAGGCCAAAAGCAAATTAATGGCAGAGCTGTTTAATGTGGCATGGCTGGCTCTAATTGTGTTTTCCAAGAATCCTACTTTCAAAATGACGAACCGAAAATCCAAGATTGTGTGAAATGAATGAAATAAGTTCTGGACAATGTGATGGAATTTCATGGCATAGTTTCTGAAATGTTCTTATTAATTGCTTTCCATCTCTTCTGCTGAAAACAAATGGTGGAACCGAATGGTGGAACAGCTCTCTTCTTTTGCTTTACTATCTCTAATGCTTCATAGCATTTGATGCCAATATATCACATTGTTTCAAAATTTCTCGATATGATATGGAGCCCTCAGGTTGCACATGAAAAACGCAAGTTCCCACTTTAGAAATAAGTTTTCCAAGGAACACTGTTTTCTCTTTTCGAGTCTTGCTTAAGCTCTTCGTGACACACCCACACATTATTTACCTTCTTGACATCTAGTCTTCATATGTTGCTGGAGAAGAAAACTCACTGTTGCATGTTTTGTCCATTAATTTTCCAAAACATTGAGAATATTCACAAAAAATCCTATCACACTCAATAGTGAACTTAACAGAAAACTGATATTGATGCAGTCCCATATCAAAATCAAATCAAATGTTGAAAATGGGCCTAGTAACAACAATGGAATCACCACCAGTGAACAACCGAATCTTGGACAAATTTCCATATTTCGATCTTGCAGCTTCAAAAACAAAAGTCAAAGAATGTGCCAAGTGTCTTGAACCACTTGCCATGATTTATAACACATAAGGGCCACAATATTCCCCTAATCATGCAATGAAACATAGAAGTTAAGGAATATGAATTAAAACTCTGTATAATGGCAATATTAGGTGCTTCTTTTACTTGCGAGCTACTGATTCATGACATGTCACAGTTTCTACTATAGCTCCTGGTTAAGTCACCTTCTATGTCTTTCAGCAATTCCTACAGGCTTCACTCAAACTCTTGTTAAAATATTTCCAGAACTCTTTCTAAACTTTTCCAAAGCCAAATTCTCAAAACTATGAAGAACATTTTCGTTTGCATTAGAAACCCCATCGAGAATGATTACATATACAGTTTTTAATACGATAATAAATTAGACACACTTTAGGATATTGTAGAAGTTTCCCAAACATTAAAATCGAAAACTTTTCAATAGCCATTTTGAAAAACCTTCCTTTTCCAAAACTTTCCAGGTCCTGGAAAATGGCATTATCAATTTCCAGAGTTTTCCAAAACTTTCAAATACCCATACGAACCCTGTTCTTAGGTATTCGCCAAGGAAATGAAATAAACTATCCTGCATAACAACGAAACAAGCTCTCTCAAAACAACAAAATAGCCTATCAGTCTACAGGATCTTATATTGGCTACGCTACATCTCAAAATGTCTTTTGTATAAAATGCATTAGCATTAGCATTCGTAGCTAAATTACGTCCTTCATTCATAACATGTTGTGGGTGAATTAAACCATCTTTCCATATACATACTGTGTATCTAACGCTATCACTACTGATTTTAACTTTGTTATAAGCACCGTTACCAGCATGATTAAGAAGCAATATACACAACATCTGCCTGGGTATGACAATAAACTTGCATCCGGTTGTGGAGTTTTTGACGTGGGATAATGAGGTTAACCTTTGCCACAACTACCTCCAGGTCACCCTTGGGCAAGGTGTAGTACCTGTTAGCCTACTCCGAGACCTTGAAACTCCAGGTTGATGTCTGGCGGGGTTTAGTCTATTAGATGCTGTTGGCAGCAGAACAGCAGTTTTCATGGAGCGCTAGAAAGGTAGAACCTATCCAATGGTCTTCATTAGATGTTTGGCGTAAGTACAGTCTAACTGAAAATACACGGCAGAGATCACCCGCCTAGTTAGTTGGCACTGCAGACAAAGAAAGAACCTTGGGGTAGCTACTTTGTCTTCTACTTAACCCGACTACTCCCCATGCTAATGACAAGGAAAAGAATCTCTTCATGCCACATCGGTCGTCGTGTGGATAAACAAGGACCGCGTTGTCAAGTGGGTGACCATGCTTGCAATGATAACTGTGCTACTGGAAAGCAGCTAAGTAGAAAATTCAGAATGGGTACAAGGAATGTCCAGAGGATGAAAGAACTTGGAAAGTTAAACACTGTCTGTAGCGAAATGGACCGAAACAATGTCGACATTCTTGGAATATGTGAAACTAACTGGACAAAAAAGGCAGATTTCAGACCTATGATAACAAGCTGATTATATTCGCTGGAAAAGATGAAGGAGATGGCTACAGTCATGGTGTAGCAGCAATTTTGTCTAAGGAAACAAGTACCTCACTTCTAAGATGCAGTCCAATTTCAGATAGACTACTTAAACCTACACTTCAAGGAAAACCGTATAATATAAGCATTATTCAGTCTTATGCTCCAACAAGTGCTGCAAGCGATGAGGAAATGGAACAGTTTTATAATTCGCTGCAAAAAGCACTGGCTAGTGTTCCTAACAGAGACGTGAAAATAATAATGGTTGATTTTAACGCAAAGGTGGAAAAACTGAGATACAACAGACCTAGCTATGGGAAATTTGGTTTAGGTGATCAAAATGAAAGAGGTGCCGATTTACTTGAGTGTTACCAATCGAATAGCTTTATTATTGTTAATAAACTTTTTGAACATCATCCTCGTCATCTTTATACATGGAATTTTCCGGATAGCAAAACGTGGAACCAAATTGATTATTTCATACTAAATCAGAAATGGAACAATGCTCTAAAGAATACCAAGACACAACCAGGTGCCAACTGTAATACTGATCATGAACTCTTGGTAGTCGACATGAAAGTCAGGCTCAAGAAACTGAGGAAAGTCATCAACCCTGTAAGACTGGGTTTTACATCTTTTACGAATGAATACAGTGCAAAAATGTCTAACTCATTTCAATCTCTTTTTGAACTTGATGAAGAGATATCAGCAAATGAAATATGACAAGAAGGCAAGGATACCATCCTATGTGTAGCCAAAAGCATTTTTCCGAAAAACAAGAGCCCAGAATAGATGGATTTCTAAAGAAACACTGGAAGAAGTTGAAACACGTGGAAAGTTAAGCGCAAAGGGTACCAAAACAGAGATCGAAAGGAATCTATACACAGTGCAAAATGCTAAAGTTAGAAAGCTGATGAGAAAAGATCGAGAAAAATTTTTTAATGAGAAATGCCGACACATTGAAGAGAACTCTATCACAAACCCTCTAAAGGCTTTGTATAAAGGTGTGAAAGTTTGACAAGGAAATTCAATCCTAGAATTGATACAGTGAAGCTGATGATGGAACAGTACTTTGTGAAAGTGATGAAGTGAAGCAAAGGTGGAAACAATACTGGTGTAATCTTTGCATGAAAAATGAAACTATCTTTGAAAGAGAACCAACAAGCAGTTGCGATGATTTAGTTGAACCAGCACCACTCTATTCAGAAGAGGAAAAGAGGCTATTAGTGAGCTCAAGAATAACAAAAGTCCTGGAATTGATGAAGTGTTAATAAAAAATGGTGGAAATCAAAGGATCACTTTCTTTCATAAGCTGTGTATTGCAATTTGGATGAAAAAAGAATGGCCAGTTGACTGGGTTAATTCAATATTTCCTCCAATACCAAAGCAAGGGGATGTCTTGCAATGTAGCAATAATAGTACCATTGCTCTGATCAGTCACTGTAGCAAGATATTGCTTAAAATTGTATCAAACCTAAAATGGACGAAGAAATTAATGAAATACAAGCTGGTTTTAGATCTGAAGCTGGAACAAGGAACCAAACCCTCAATTTGAAATTAATCATTGAAAAGAATAGAGAATATTTTAGACATATTTTTCTGTGCTTTATTGATTATAGCAAAGCCTTTGATATGGTGTCAACGAATTGCTTGGTTCACAATGGAAAGAATGGGTTTCTCTTTACACATCATTGATCCTATTAAACCTTGTATAGTAAGCAAAAGGCAGCAGTCAGAACAACACTTGGTCTAACTGGTTTGATATAGAGCAAGGAGTACGTCAAGGCTGAATTCTCTCTCCGCACTTATTCAACATAAATTCTGAGCAGATACTGAGAAATGCGCTCGAAGATTTCACAGGAGGCGTAAGAATCAGAGGTAGAGTGATCACCAACTTAAGATATGCAGATGATGTTGTCTTGATTGCTGGTGGAATGGAAGAATTGCAGAAGCTAGTAAACAGAGATAGCAAGGCTAGTTCTCAGTTTGGTCTCTCACTAAATCCAAGTAAGATTAAAGTTATGAAAATCTGTAGAAAACCTAAGAATGATGAAGAATTAAATTTTATTACAGCAAATAACAAGATAATTGAAATGTCAAGGAATTCGTTTATCTTGGTTCTTTAATTACAAATAATTATGATGAAAATAAGGAAATCAGAAGATGATTGTGCATTGCCAAAAGTGCAATGATTTCGTTAACTCAGATTTGGAAAGATAAGGGTATTGCGACAGGAACAAAGCAAAGATTGCTCGGGACACTTGTTTTTAGTATTTCCAGTTATGGTTCAGAAGGTTGGGCTTTAAAAAAGTCAGATGAAGAGAAAATAAAAGCTTTTGAAATGTGGTGTAACCGCCGGTTGTTGAGAATAAGTTGGACTGACATGAGATCATATGAGTGGGTCCTGGAAAAGATGGACTGTAAAGAAAGACTACTAACAACAATTGATAGACGAAAGATATCTTTTGTTGGTCATGTTTTGATGCATAAAGATATCAGTTGCGACTTTTTTATGGGTAGCGCATAAGAAACAGTGATAACATTAGGGATACAGGTGGAATTAGACGTATTGTAGCCATTTACAGACGAGCGCAAGACAGAGACAATTGTGTGCCTTCCGTTTAACGATGATAATGATAATCCACAACATAAAAACGCCATTATCAATATAATTTAGTGAGTAGAAAACAACTGAACTTACAATGAAATTTGGCCCAGTTGACAGTCGTTGACAAGCTCTTAATTCCCTCATGCAAAGTTCACTTGTCATGTGATCATCAGTGGCTTCATCTCTCACACCCCATCGCATATCAACAACCTGAAAATCGTACCCAATTGATTGACAGTACTCTTTCAACTTTGGATATATCTTCTCCATCAAGCTATTTCTCTCAATGAATGTATCTAGCAAAGGAATGCTTTATGTAGTAAATTATCTAGAAATCATAGTACACAAGAAACAATTCCCAAGGTATTTAGAAACTTCTAGCAAAAGTACAATAACCTAAATGCTGCCAAGATGCCACCACAACACTCGCAACGTCATTCTTATCTAGATCAAGCCCCATCACATCACAGAACACCACAGTAATTTATTTACTCAATTTCATGTATCCTATTCTATAAAGCTCTCTGCAACTCCAGAACGAGCTTGCATATCTGTTTTATCAATCTACGTACAAGCACCACAGCAAAACAGTCAAAACAGGAGGAGTTTCGAGAACATTCAGATGAGAGTCTATAATCTATCAAAAAAAATTTACTTCTATTACTTCAAACATTCATTTATCTAATAATCTTTTCATTCATTCATGCAAAATTCATTCATTTATTGATCTACATAAGGTTTATAATTCATACCAGTGAACGTTGAGCTCGTGAAAATCCGCACAATTTTAACTTGAGATGGAATTTCCATATCGATGTTCCCCTCAATTATCCTCCTTGTTGTTTCTTCCATATCAGCTGTGCCAACCCACCATGAATCATCAACTTCATCCTCCTCCTCCTCATCTTCATCTTCTTCATCCTCCTCTTCATCATTTTCCGCATCTTCCTCTGGCTCCTCTTCAGCCTGCTCATTCTCTCCATTACTGTCATCCACTTGATCCTTTTCATCTCTATCATTGTCATCTGCTTGGTCCTCTTGCTCTTTGAAAGAAAAACCAATAGCATTAAAGAATAAACGCCATTATTACCCATTTTTTCCCACATATCAGGAAATTTTTTACACAATGGTTCAGTAAATGTATATGATTCTGAAGAGTTTGATTTATATTTGCTGTATGGGGTCGCTAGCTATTGTAAACATCTGCGTAAAATCGTATAAAAATATAGTATGATCGTATGCTTATACGTCAGAGTGGTAGAGCCTTGCCTTCCTTTCCTTACCTTCCTCCTCTTTACCATCTCCATCATCAATTTCTTCCTTATCTTCTTCTTCGTGGTCGCCAATATCTTTTCCTCCCGTGTCACAATCATTGCTACTGCTATCATTTTGTCTTTCGGCATCAGGTAAATTTCGGTCACCTTCATCAGTATCAACGTCCCTTGTTTCACTTTTAGCAACTTTCTTACTTCCATTTTCATTTACCTCAACTGAGAAAAAAATTCTGCTTCTAACAGAGCAAATGGCAATACACAGCTATTAGAGAGGTTTCGCAGCTTGACGGATATGGAAATTGGAACGTATATATAACTAATTTATGCATACACGTGACCTATTGCCTCGATCACATAAATACAGTTTGGGTGACGATTGGATGCTAAGTTTGATAGCCGTAAGTACGAAAATGGATTTACTCTATTCAACTTTCTTTCTAAGTTGATTGACTACCGAAGACCTTAATACAGTTCTAAAGCTCCTTCGATATTCAGGATTGTTTCTGGATGATTGTTTTTACATTTCAGTCTCAAGTTGCGGAGTATGATCTGCACAATCTAATACTGATATCCGTAGTCTTAATCATATCGCAGATAGGAAAAGGCGCAATTTGTATATGAACAACATCAGACACAAATTGGTGTGGGTGCTGATACTAAGTGTCGATAGCAGCGAAATTTACTCTTCAATAAATGTCTTTCTTCAATACGCCTTTACACAAAATTTCCACAACAGATTATCATATCAAATTTCAACTATCTAGCATCTAGATTCAGTGCATCTCTATTTGGACTGAAAAACCCAGAAAACCAGCTAGGTTTTCGCTCAAACATGATATCTCTCTTGTAAAAGAAGTAGTAGCACAAAATCAATCAGGTGAACACAAATAATGGCCAAAATCACTCCCTTGCTGTCGGAAACAAAAAATGACATTGTGTTCACAGAGAGTGGATGTAAGGACAGGCTAAAGGACCTTGTGAATGCATTCAAGAAAGAAACTTTGGCTTCTCTAAAGGCCTTTGGAACTGAAGAGGAATGCACTGAGAGAGACCAGCTGTTAACTGTGGGCTTTCAGCTAATAGAAGAAAAAGGAAACACTGCGAAGGAGACAGAGAGAAAGGAACAGGAGAAGGAGGACCAAGGCGTGGACATCAGAAGGATATCCACAGAGAAATCATCCGAGACAAGGGGTAATTGTAGGGAAGCAGATATAGATCGAGTCTCGCCACCACTACAGAAAAAGAAATTAACGTAACGCTATATAAAGTACATGAGGGGAAAAGATGCGACAAACAGGTCACTAAAGGAGGAAGAGCTGGCATTGAAAAGAGAGAAACTTCCGTTGGAGATGAAGAGAAAAGATCAAAGAGATCACGGAGAAACTTTGATGTTGGATTTATTGGCAAAATTTTCAGAAAAACTAAACTAGCCTGTTTTTCTCTTTTAAAGTCATTTGATTCTTAGATTGTGAGTGCTACCATTGAAGAAGTTCTTTGTGCTAACAAAAATTCTGATTCAAGTCAATTCAAGGAATCTTAAAATGCACATTAACCTAGTAGGAAGGGGGCAGAGCAGTAATTCATAGTGATCAGAAGTGATTTCCACAGGGAGCTCATGGGGCAGAGTCCCCCTGCTAAAATTATTGTTTATTTTGGGGGGCTCATCCCCCCAGGAAATATTTTGTATTGATCATGTCTTTCAAAGTGTACTGAACCAGTTTTCTATGTTTTGTATTTTATTACTATGCAACATTTCCTCACTGCCACACAACTTTTGAAGCTTTTCAAATTGTTCCCTAAAAGGAGCAATTTGAAAGATTTCAGAAGCTATGTAGCAATGAGCAAATGTAACATAGTAATACAACACAAAAATTATCATGCCTCCATCTTTGAAAATATGGGCATGGTTGCAACTTGGTCACACCCAGTTTTGATATTGCATCTAGATATTACCCCTACTAATCATAAATAAATATCTCTGTTGGGACTTAAGATCAACAATTACTGACCACTGGAAGTACTGGAACTGGTAAAAATAATAAATAACTAAAATTACTAGGTTTTGAAACTTAACAATATGCAGAAAAGAATATGAATATCAACTTGGTGCTTTTTGGGCAGTTAATAAACTCTTTTTGAATAAATGCACGGAGTATTAAATAAATGTATGCTGTACAAGCCAATAGCCTTGGGTTGGCATGGGGTGGCAAATGCCACCTCTCAGCAACAGGATGTCATCTTTTTGACACACCTGGGGATATTTTCTCAAATTTTTATTGTTGCTTTCAACATTTGTCTTTACGATATACAAGAGAAATCAATCTTTTCCTACACAAATTTTATCCATTTCATTGTGATAGCACAAAGTGTGAAATAAGCTCTTAGATCTTGCACCACATGATTCTGAAGCACTGGTCTGGATGGCTTGATGCAGCAGTAGCAAATGTATGCAATCTTTGAATACAATACACGACATAAAATTGTTTTAAATAAAATGTAAGTATTCCTCAATTGTTAGAGTTTCTAGACCAAAATAGCTACTACCTTCGTTCCCATACATGCAGGTATGGCAAATTGAAAGCACAGCACCAACAAGGTAATACTTTGCTACTGGCTGGAGGTGTAACTTAAGATTTTTTTCGTAGTCCAAAAAAAGTAAAATTACTCAAGACCATGCCAAACAGGCCTTCGCACTTCAATAGGGCCAAACATATGAACGATGAGCATATTTGGGAAGACAACTGATTGCATTTTCAGCCCATGAACCCTTTTATGTCCATTCTTGTAAACATTCTGGTAATTTGTTGGCCTACAAATAGGCCGAACAGGGCCATCTATAAATCCAGAACAGTTCTTAGAGGGTGCACCTTTAATATGGATTGCAGCAGCGTATGATTCCTACTGTTCTTGTTGAAACCAGGAGCTGATCTAATGACGAAAGTAAATACCCATGTCTGTCGTAGACGAAGTCAAATGTATGATTAATTATCATGGACAACGTGGATTTGGGTCCGGCAAACAAGTTGTTAAATGAATTAATTTGTTAGGATAAACTAGACAATGTAATAAAACGCACAAAGCAACCGTCCCAGAAAATATGCAATGACTTCGTAGTTGTATCTGCTCAGGTAATTCAAGGAAACGTATCAGTCGATAAGCATTCCCTTTGCCAAGCCTGAATTTGGTAAGGGTGCTGGTGAGAGAGGTCGTCTAAATTAAACCTTGGCAAATCATGAACATAAGTTGTACGGCCTTCGTCAGGAATTAAATGCAACCTTTGGAGGTGCTCATCATTGCCTTCAATAGCAAGAAAAAGCAGTTCCTCTTCTTCCTTCACATTGACAGCCATGGTTGTGACTATAGTGAGCATAGTTACCGCGTCATTCAATTAGTAAGTACGCACCACAATAACAAAAAGTTTACCCTCCTCCCCTCATCGTACACAGATGTAAGCTTGCTACAACTTCCCCCCTCCCATTGCGTACGTACTCTTACCCATCTGACCACGCCACCACTTCTAATGTGGACGTTTTTAAATATCCAAGCAATAACGCCATAGAGAAAGACAGTAAAACATTTGAGAGACAGGAAAATAATTAAAGCAAATGTTTTATAAAACAGTAATTAAAGTCGTCACCAAAGATAACAAAGTATGATAAAAGTACTTTGCGTATGAAAATATAACAAAATGCATGCATAGAGGGAATTTTATGCAGAAGTACTTAAGGCTGTTAATGTGCCAACCCCTTCCCTTGTACGCATGGCCTATGCTTTTGCTTGACCCCCTGCCCCTTTGTGCGTACGTACTTAATGAATGACCCCCTGGTGGAAAATATACTATCCGTAACTGAATGCGTATCCGTATGCTTATACTATACACGTTCATTTCATTTCATAAATTTATTTACTGTTGGTAGACTAAAAATAGCTTTATAAACTACTTAAAACCAACACAAGAGAATCCTAACAAATCAATGGCTTAATTAACAAAGAAAAAATGAAGTAAAATAAAGTAGAATAAGTTTACTAATGACTAGTTTCTGCAGACGATGCAAGTGCAATGAGCTCCATTCCAGGATTTGATTTTTTGTTTGAATATGACAATGCTCTTTGCAGTTCTAATTTCATCACTGAGGCCATTCCAGAGTAGACAGCCTTTAAATTTCAATGAATTTATACCAAAGCCCTGTGATCTGGCAGGTGGAAGCTCGCGGAGTATCTTGATTCTCAATCATACTCCACTACTTTCTTAGTGAAAAGATCCCACATATATGGAGGATTTAAGTGGTACATCGTCTAATATACTTCCACCATTAACTTTTATAAATGTTTCATATGAATTGTCAAAGTTCCATCTCTTTGCAAGAGTGCATCACGTACCTCTTCGTTATCATTATTACAAATTATTCTCATTGCACGTTTTGTCGTTCTATTTATCAAACTATCGGCTTCTTTACTGCAAAACAACAATATCAAAAGGGCAATATTCGAAATTTGACATCACGACCTTATTCAGTAATAATTTGGATTTCTTTTCGCTAATGTAACCTCGCAATCTAGAGAGAGCACTGGTTTTCTGATTTACTTTACCGCAAATCTCTTTGAAGTGAGCAGTGAAATTTTGTTATCAATAGTAACCCCAAGAAGTTTCATTTGCTCATCCTCTGGGATCATTTTCCATTCACATTTAGATGTAACTTAATATCTATTTTTTTTCCAAGAAACATCATTCGAAATTTTGCAGGGTTGGCAACTATCCCGCTCTGGTCAAACGAGGTAAGGATGGTCGTTAAGGTGCTCTCTACTTCATTAATCACTTTATATATCAATGGCCTACATGAATACAGTACGGTGTCGTCTGCAAAATTACAGATGTTGCCATCTAAGTTCATATATAACATATCATTCATACATATTTTAAAAAGCAAGGGTCCAAGCACAGATCCCTGAGGCACACCACTTTATATTATACCATGTTTGCTTAGACAGGTTCCAATCTTAATCCTTTGAATACGGTTGCGTAAGTCAAGTCCATAGGCTTCCAACTTTGCAATCAATAAGTCGTGTGGAATACAGTCGTATGCCTTACATTCAATGCTATAGTGCCAACAACACCTCTAGCATCGAACCACTCTTACCTTCCAGGTTTCAATAACCCAAGATAAGGCATGCTGTGTACTATAGCCTTTTCCGAAACCTGATAATAAGTTAGATTTGAGAGCGCTGAAATAAGACCGCATTTGACCGCAAATTATTCTTTCAAAGATTTTTGAAACTGAAGGTAAGACACTACTTGGTCTATAATTAAATTTCAGGTAGGATTCCTTACTTTTACGTTCCTATACTTTCAGGTAGGATTCTTTACTTTTACTTTTACGTTATATAATTTTACGTTCCCTTTTCCGTTTCCGTCAAGCTGCAACTTCAACTGACAAAAAATTCTGCTTTTAACAGAGCAATAGGCCATGCACAGAATATATCATGTATCTATGATACAAAGTTATCGACAGCGAATAGGAGCTACAATTTGTAATAAAAGGTTCGCAAATTCAATTGGCACCCGCAATGACATTTCTGAAACCATGCAAAACATTTAATTAATATTAATAAACAGTTTTTTAATGAAATAATATTATTGTTCATTTTATTTTGGACACAACCAAAATACCAACTTCCGAATTCTATTACATTGAATGGAATGTTCTCTTCAGCTAAAAAGGTTGCTTTCATTCATAAACAAGTAAAAGAACCTTTTAACTGTAAAGCGTAGTATCGTCAATAATTGAAAAAGTAGCATTTCTTCAAATTAATTTGGTAGGTTATACGTCGCATATTGGTTCTATCAACATAAAATGCACACTTGCATACCAGTAACTCTCGATCCATACGCTTCAATTTCGTTCCTGAAACAAACATACAAAACTAAATTATGCTTTCATAGGCACAGGAATTAGGCACATGCGCATAAGCATGCCGCCAAAATGGAAAAGAAGCAAGGGGGTAAAAAGCATGGCAGGCTACATGCCGCAAAACAGCTGGTAGGGTTAGGCTATGGATGGATGGATGGATGGATGGATGGATGGATGGATGGATGGATGGATGGATGGATGGATGGATGGATGGATGGATGGATGGATGGAAGGATGGATGGATGGATGGATGGATGGATGGATGGATGGATGGATGGATGGATGGATGGATTGATGGATGGATAGATGGATGGATGGATGGATGGATAGATAGGTGGGTGGGATTGGGTCTTTTGGGTAGGTGGGTGGATTTAGATCTATGGGTGGCTTTTAGCCACCGACAAGATATCACTAATCAGTTGAACGAAACATTAAAGCCATTTTCACTAGATTTGATGAAGAACATTATCGTTTCCGCGAGCAAGCTCAGGCTGAAGCAACTACCCAAAAGCTCAAACCTGATACTTCACTTAAGAAAGGAACAGCTAGTCAAGACTACAAAAAAACAAAATGTACGATCAACATCGAAACAACTCGCAACACGACCATTTTCGCATTGATGACAATAATATGGTTGTCACTGCTTCTCATGTGAAGATATTAAAGGAAAAAGAAATAGAGCATAGGTTTGTCAGATTGAATTTCTATAAATTCCCAAGCCGTGGCTCAAAAAATCCCAATATCCATTATTTTCATACATAAAATTCCAAAGGTTTAGTGACGTCATTTATCCACATCAACCTTTGCTATTAGTCAATGGGTGCATTATTGAGACATAAGGAGCACCACTGATATCAAGTATGAAGCCCCCCCCC
>WIPJ01000400.1:563328-573452 GCA_018155075.1 Cassiopea andromeda
ATGCAATGATCCATAAGGTGTTGAACGTTATGATAAGGCTAAAGCAGGGCGCCCCTTTAGGCCTTTCCTGGTATACTAAATATGCTTCGTGGTCCCCGAACCTTCGCTATCGAATGCGAATTGCAACATACATTTTAATTTATTTGCCAATTTATAGCTGTTTGTTGGTTGAATATTCTACAGAAAAATGTCTTTTCCTTGGCGTTTCTAAGTATGAAAAAGGCGTTGGTTACGTTTATAGCAAAAGCAAAGGGCGTGGTCACGACAATTTTTTCTAGGGAACCCTCCCGTTTTCTCATTTGCAACGGTCAGAAAATATCCTGAATCCGCTCCTGTTATGGTGTACAATTATTCTGTCGTGAAAGCAAGTAAGACTATTGTAAGTCGACCAATCAGCAGCTCTTGTTAGTTTCGCCAATGAGAGCCCTAGGCTTTTGATTTTGACACTGTTCTGATGGAAATGAGACAAGAAATGATAACTATCAAATTCCCCCAATTGTAATATAGATTTTACACAATACAAAAATACTCAATATGAAAACAGGATGCTTAGGGAACTTGTAGGGTACTTGCATCTTCTATTTCACTGTATAATTGATCAGCAGCTGTAGTTTAATATACAATTTACCTTAAGTTGGCCATAATCTTAAACTGCAAATCCAACATGAATAGTTCCACGCACTGTTCATGATAAATAAATGAACTAACTAAATGTTGCTCGTATTTGAAAAGCAGGACGAATAGCATTTCCGACAGCAAATGCTCCGAAAACAAGTGGGGAAATTTCCAGCCTTGTGATGTTAGGCTTTCTTCAATATTAAGCAAACATTCCTATCAACAGAAAACATCCATAAATCTTATGCCAATAGCAGCAAAATTTAATTTCTCTATGCAAACATATCACAAAATAGTGCAATAGTACAGAAGGTAAGCATCTTAAATTGAAACAGACTCTGCTTGTCAAATAGTTCTAAATAATACATCTTAAACAATGCTAACCCTAATATAAAATCTGCCTTGAAGTAGACTCTTCTGGCTGGTTAAATTCAAAACAATAACTGACTCCTAAAGCATGATCGTAGAAAAGCAGTATGCCAATTTGTCTGAATGAAGGTGTTCTGTTAGGAAACTATCCTTATACTATAATGTATGGGACAGATTTCTCTTAATTAGCAATAAGTAAACCGTTAACCGTTTGCCAAGATAGACTATTCTTCGAAGTACCACGTGACCACGAATTGGTGATTATGCTGTCACGGACCCGAGCGTTTAGCAGAAATAGGCAGAATTTATATCCGCAGACAACTTAATAAATATTCAATCTTTATGCAAAACTCTTCAGTTAGCCTAAACTGGCAACTAAAATCTAACCAGAAAGCAATACGCAAACCACGTATTCTTCTGAAACCTAGGCCCTCTCTGCCTAGCACTAGCTAGATTAACCTAGAGTAGCCTAGAAAATCTCTAACTAACTTACTACTAAAATGCAAACCTTATTTATACTACTTTTTAATTAACTAAATCGATGATACAGCAAAACAGTTTAGGAAAATACATAATGTTCTATATTTACTCTACGAGTATACCCTAGAAAATAGCGATGCGGTAATCTTTCTAATTACAGCGATTCCGTAAGAACAACGTAAACAAAAGTGAGAGGGATCCCCACAAGCTTGGTGCAAGAAGGGGAATGCCAATCGATATCAACAACCTATATGTAATATACAAAATTAACTAAACAACACGATGGGCCTAAGCAAATCGTGTCAATGCCTTTGGCTTACAACAGAAATGTATCTAGACCACCTGTCATTCTTGAGACTATGTCAGCCGGAAACTTGAGGACTTGTGCAGTAGATTTTGAGCTCCTGGCTGGTTTGGTAATAGTAGCAGGTGGCTGCTGTAAGGATTATTTATGCATTCAGAAAGCATTAATCTGTTAAACTGAAAAAAATCATAAACTGTATAACCAAATCAGAGACTAAAAAGGCCAATTGCCTAACCAGAAAGAACTTTCTGCAAAACATGAGAAATGAATTGCAAAAGGAGGAGATGCATATACATCCATGAAATGAATGATAAATCGTTTGTATGAGTACACTGCTATAGCTTTTGGATCTGGCCAAAAAAACAAAAGGTTTCAATCAGTAATAAACTCAGAGTACAAATAACTCAATAATAAACTTAGCATTTAAGCTTTTGAGAAAAAACTTAAAAAGTGTAGGACTTCACTGCCAATAAATACAGAGCGCATACAGTCTTTATTCAGCATCGGCAACAGGATTGTCAACTCCAGGAATATAAGGAACTGAGAGGCAATAATTATTCCGATAGCCGAAGAGCAAGATTTTCTTGCAAAACATTACAATATGAAGAACGACAATATCCCATATCTACATTGCTATGAGCAGCTTTCATATTGTCAGTCAATATTTTGATGTGAGTATAACGAGAGTTTTACAAAGATAGCAACTCAAACAAATAGCTTTAAATTCAACCACATTAATATCAATTTCACGATACTGCCAAATTCCTCTCACCGTAGTGCCTTCGATTACAGCTCCTCAGACAGAGGATAAAGTATCAGTAACAATACCCACTTCTGGTGTATAAATATACATTTCATTAAAAGACAAATCACTACTATCAGTACACCTTTTGAAATTCTCATGTGCTGCCTGTGATATGATGGCGAAAAAATCAAAATTTCCCCACAAAAAAGTTATGAATCAATTTTATCACATTCCAAAGATCTATTATGTAATGGTCCAGATTAAATAGCAATAAGAATGATTCCTATTACTGGTGCAAGGTACATTATAGAGGTATATTGAGAAGAATATATGATGAAGTTGTATCCTTAATTATCTCCATCTTAGAAAATAGAAGAGCATACTTTATAGCTTCTGCATTTATTATAAAACCAAGAAGAGATGGATCTGACTGATACAAATAAGATTAAAAATGATAAATAATAATCCTTAAGTGATCTAATGGTTTGATTGTTTCAGTTATTGCATCGATACAGTCATGGTCTTCTTCTTAGGTGCCGTATCAGGGTCTGACGTTGGCTACCATGTGTCTGAACCAGCACGGTCACCCGCCCGCCGCAAAATGTCCACAGCACCACACCCAGCAGCCAACGCCAGACCTTATAAGTACTTCAGTCGCTGTCCTCCTCTTTGTCTTTCACCATTAATTTTCTCTTCGAGCACCAGCTTCTCCAAACCTCCTTTCCTCACATGTCCAACAAACCGTAGCTGTCTTCTTCTGACTGTAACCAATAAGCTTCTTTCCATGCCCACCATATATAATACACGCTCATTTGAGATCTTTTGCAACCAAGATAATATCATCATTTTACGATTGCACTACATTGCCAGCGCATCCAGCCTCTTCCTGCAGTTTGAACTTATGGTCCAACTTTCACAGCCATAGAGCAGAGTTGACCATACAAAGCATTGCAGCAGTCTTAGTCTTAGCTTGATGCCGAGCTTCTTGCCTGCAAGAATGATTCTCTTCTCTGTAAAAGCCTTCTTGGCAAGAACAATTCTTCTCCGATCTCTTTGTCACATCTGCAATCTGATGTGAAAAGGCTACCTAGATAGTTAAGCTGGTTTATCTGATCTAGCTTTTCTCCATCTAGGAAGATGTTGCTGCAAGGAATTTCGGCCCTTTTACTCAGAACCATGATCTTCGTTTTCTTCTTATTGATTTTCACACTCCTTTTCTCGCTTTCACTTTGCAACGAACTTAGGTGTTGTAGACCTTGTTTGTTGTCTGCCATTAGCACTGCATCATCAGCATATCGGATGTTACTGATGGGAGAACCATTGATCTAAATATTTTCTGTTAACACTATTTTGCGCATGATCTTTTCTGCATAAAGTGAGAATAGATCTGGTGATAATACACACCCCTGAGGGACTCCCCGGTTAATGAGCCCAATTGCTGAGCTTTCCATTAATTGAGATGGCTGCAAGTTGTTCCTTATACAGATTGTTCAGTAGCCGAAGATCTTTCTCATCTATTCCAAGCATCTTCAGTACTTTCATGAGGATTTCATGCTTGACTCGGTCAAATGCATTCTCCTATTCAATGAATGCTATATGTAATCAAGTTGTATTTCGATTGATCTTTCTCCAAGTATCCTGAACATAATGATAGCATCTCTTGTACCACAGTCTTTCTTGAAACGAAATTGCTCTTCACGTATTTCCGGAAAGTTTGTTTCTCACTCTTCGCATTATAATTCTGAGGATCATTTTTGTGATGTGGCTCATAAGACTTATAAGACGATAATTACCGCACTCATGTAGGTCACCTTTATTTGGAAGAGGAATAAATACTTACTCTTTCATCTGCTTTGGTATCACACCAGTATTATAGATCTTGTTTGTGAGAATGCACATATTTTTAACACTACTCTCTTTGTATGCAATTAGCAATTCTGCAGAGACTTTGCCGTGCCCTAGTGCTATTCCAGATTTCATTTCATTCAATTCTGCTTCTACTTACAGCCATCGTAAGACTAAAAACTTCTGATGATGATATAATATTTAAGAATACAAATACAAATCTCGCTATAATTAGGTAACTTGCATTTGACAGAAGCATCAATATATGCTCATGCAACAGGTCCTCCTTACCTCAAAAAATGCCGAGACTGCCTTAAATAACTTCATAAATTTTCTTGGTTCACCCCACAACCAATAGGCAAACATGTAAATTTATGCAATTCCTCCTGTAAATTGAATTTCAAATATTTCTGATGCGATGCAAAAATGTGAGAACAGTAATAACATCCTTTACATCCACTGTGCATATGAAGCAGTTTGTTCTTATTAATGTAAGAAGGTTATCAAAAAAGTATCCGAATTAAAATAACTGTAAGGTATAGATTCAGTTAATCTAATTACATTAAGAATCATTCTAAAAAGGAAAGTAGTATTCTTTGATCGCAGGAATACTGAGGAAAGCAAAGCATATTTCTCAAAGGAAGTAAGTTTTATAGCACCATTTAGCTTACTAGTTTCTTCTTCCATGATAGCAGCTTCAGCGAAAGAAAAGGACAAGCATGCCAATGTTTAATCTAGTATGGCGATAGATTTTTGCGATAAAAGTAAGATTTCTGGCCTCTCTACAAAAGAGAGCACTAACCAAGACCATAAGATGTATGTGTTTAACAAGCTGGCTGTTAATGGTACATGTAACATTTAGAAACATCTAATTAAGGTCTAGCCAAAGCGAACGTAAGCAAGACATTACGAGTTTTTTTCTGCTGTCAGTCAACCCCAAATGAGTGCATAGAAGCATGACAAGGTAATTTACATAGGCCTTGAACATCTTTATTCAAGATATTTCTGACGTTTGCTTTTTACATATTTGAAAGGGTCTCACTTGACTTCGCAAGTATAGAGATGGCTCAAGAACTTTTGGAACTAGGATTATCACATTATCAAATTTTCAGCCTAAAATGCATAATCTGCAATGGAATACATAATATATGAGGACTAACAACCGTATGCTAATAATTGTTCTCTCTAAAACAACGATATGTTTAGATGCGTTCATCTTCATTATAGGTTCGGGCATTGGTGGTTACATTCTAGAATTTTGCTGGATGGCTATATTCCTTTTGCTGCAAACTTAAGCCTAAACTTTACCACAGATTTTCAATTTTACTGGCCACGTTATATTAAGAATGAAAGAATATTAAGGGCCGTTAAGGTCCGCACTGATATCCAAAAGCACATTTTTTTACACAATTAAGGAGTACACCTCCCATTTGTAAAGGCAATCCAAGACATGCCTGGATTAAAAACAAAGAGACAACACAGTGCTCTGATTCTGAACGCTTTGATGATATAGCATCCAATTTACCAGCGGAAGATACACCTTCTGAAAAAGAAAGCAGAGATACAATGCCATGCTCTGATTTTAAACACTTGGATGATACAGCATTCAATTTATAAGCGGAAGATACAGCTTCCGAGTAATATTAGGAGTTAGACACAGCATCGTGCTCAAAAAAATTGATGAGTCTGAGAAACAGACATCACTTCATCAGACCTCATTGGCTTACTTGAGGTCAAAACACAACGTTCAGAATTTGTAAGCTCAACTGTTCTAATTAACGAAGGAAGAATCTATACTTTTGCCTTTGCTAATATTGTACTGAACAAACTGTTCTACTATGCCAGTAAAAGCCAACATGTCTTTTTGCACGTCCTGCAACATTGCAGCTTGCGACTTGGGAATAGCAAGCGTATCACTATGCTCAATTTCAGAGGACGCAACCTCCCCCTCGTGCCACTGTACTTATAGCTAAGAATCGGTGTTATTGGAAATGCTACGTAGCTTAGGAAGAGTTACTTTATCCATAGCTAAAAAACAAGAATAATATGTATAAATACGTTAAAAAATGCAAAGAAAAAAATACAATTATCAAAGGCAAAAACTTGGTGACTAACCGAGACGGGGAAATTACCAGTAGGACCGGAGCTGACCCCGGGCTGCTGCCCCTTAACAATTCATAAGTGGGTCCCTTAGATTTTCCTATTTCTAATCTTTTATCACTTGCAGCATCAAAACTTATAGAAAAAACAATGAAGCAAGGCCATACCATTGAATGGTGGCCCCTAAACATTGGATTTTTCGGGCCCATAAGATTCTCACCATGCCCTTGAATTTACCTGTCTATTCTAGTATGTAAATTGTACTAGTTTTACTTTTAGCAAGTTGTTTATGTATATTAGCTGCTTTGTATTCACTGTAGTATATTTTCAGTGTGCATAGGGGTCAATTCATTTAGTACGTACACATAGTGGGGGAGGGGTCAAGCAAAAGCGTACACCATGCGTACAAGTGGGAGGTAGGTTAATACATCTAAGTAAATACACAAAAAAGTCTCTTCTGCATGCATTTTTTTATATATTTTCATATGCACAGTACTTTTATCACGCTTTGTTGTTTTTGGTGACGACTTTCATTACTGTTCTATAAAACACTTTCTATGATTATTTTCCTGTCTCTCGAATGTTTTCCTGTCTTTTTCTCTATGGAATTGTTGTTTAGAAATTTAAAAACATTCCCGTTAGAAGTGGGAAGGGGGTCAGATGGGTAAGAGTAGGTATACAATGGGGGGTCCTAGCAAGCGTACACCTGTGTAGGATGGGGTCAAATTTTTGCCATTTTGGTGCGTACGTACAAAGTGAATGACGTCATAGGTGTGTAGCACCAAATATAGAAAAAATTATTTCTATTCTTATTTCAAGTGCTTGTTGTCTCCTCGCGCTTCCAACAACCCATATTCAAGTTACTAGATCTTAGGCTATAAGGAGTAGTAAAGCCATCGGCAGCTTTTTAATCTTTGTAGCTGTTGGGGTCAATTAAGACTTTTGTCTCAATGCATTCTTCGTCTCTCTCCCTGTTCCTATCATGGCCACAAACCCGTAAAAATATGACTTCTGCAACACCAGCAATGCCAATGCAAACAGAGTCTCCAAATGGAGTCAAGTAAGAAAAACGGATATCTGTCTCCGGAAGGAATCTTCCAAGTAGCATTAGCTTGCCCTTTCTCACGTCCGACATGTCCCACAGGTCTAAAGACTTCGACTCTTCACCAAGAGGCTGGCTCCGACAAATTAAACGTGACCCATCCTAAAACGACAAAATGAGATTAATGCTTAATGCCCACTTTACACGACACTCTTCAACCCAGGTTCACCCTAGGTTCAATCCAACTCTAGTTCAACTCCGCTTGATTTCTTCGACTGGAGCTATTTTCATCATGTTAAGCAAACTTTGGGTCAACCTGGGTAAAGTTATCAACATACGCATGCGTATGATTCAATTGCTTAGAAAGAAAGTAGGCCATCGTAGTGCAGAATTCTAAAGGAAGATCGATCCTGAATCTGTGACTCAACGACTTCTTAAATTAAGTCGAGAAAGTACAATAAAAAGCAACACGAGCAATCAATAACAGAACATGTAACAGATATGGCGAAAGACAAAGCCTAGAATCCATTCTATCAATCAAAATCTTGTATAGAAAACAGTAGAATCTCGCGTAATTTTCTCGTAGCATATTAGCGTCAAAATTGCATTGTTTTATTCTTGGCTTTGTTTCTCTTTTTGGCTGTTGCGAGTGCATCCGCCTAACTTCCTTGCTTGCCATTGCTAAACTAATTTACATTGTATTAAGTGATGACCATTGTACAACCAAGTAGTACATTTTTTATGACTATTGCTGTGGCTCAAGAAGTAGTAAGTGTTAGTACAACATCTTTTCACTCAGTTTTGTGGATAACTATTATATTCGCAGTTTTCCACATGAGCCAAGCTCAGAAAGTGGTGCTTTTCACGAAATAAACTACGATAAGCGCATGCATCCTAAGTTTCCTTAACCCAGGTTCACCCCAGTTCGATTTACACGACACTCAACCAAGGTTGAACCTGGGTTCAACCCACCTCTAGAGTAGGATTTTCTTAACCTGGGGTGAACCCAGGTCGAGTCGATTTATACGGCAAAAATAAAACTTGGGTTGGTGTCAACCTGGGTTCAACCTAGGTTAAGAAGTGTCGTGTAAAGAGGGCTTAATACTAGAATGAAACCTACAAGTTCTTTTCTCTGAAAAAAACCAAATTCATGCTAATACGTTAGTTATTTTGATAAGTAAGCACTAAATGAATGAAATTATACCTTGATAAAACCTTTTCTTACATAACCTGAAGTTGACTTTTCAAAGTTGCAATAGTAAGGGAAATTACAGGATAGATTCAATTTAGTCAAAATATCAAATCAAACGATGGAGAATTCAGGTTGTACTGGAGTGCCGCATTGGCACGATACTACTGCTATTACAAAGAGCTGCTCAGCTCGTTGGCATAAACTTATACTAACATACCTTGGATGTTGACATATTTATGTAATAATAACACAGCTCCGAGGCCAAAAATTCGAAAGTCTCTAGATCAAAACAGACAAGCCAACAGCATTGCTTGT
This sequence comes from Cassiopea andromeda, assembly GCA_018155075.1. Lineage (NCBI taxonomy): Eukaryota > Metazoa > Cnidaria > Scyphozoa > Rhizostomeae > Cassiopeidae > Cassiopea > Cassiopea andromeda. The sequence goes on from WIPJ01000400.1 coordinate 572,336, forward strand.
ATTTATTACTGTTGTAATCAACACCTATGACAACAGACGCAAAGTAGCCAGCTGAGGTTGAGCCAGTGATGCATTGGAATAAATTTTGGTAGTCAACATCATAACCAAGTTCTTCAGAATCAGGCTTCTTTTTACGTTTGAAGTATATTTCTTCTTTCTTTTTACCAGTCTTTGTATCATATAATTCCAAAAAACTCTGGTGCTATTGCAAAGAAAAAAATTCGGTAACTAGCTTTTCTTCAGCAATGTATTTACCAAAAAAGGGACAGTACTTGCAAGCTCTTAGCTACCACGTCAGTATCACTGGTCGAGATATTTTCACTTATTACAATCATCAAAGATCTGAATGTACTTTTCTAAATAGATTGTTCGCGCTGTTTTTAGATGTGTAGTCAGCTATTCTCTTAAACGTCGCGTTTTTGAGAAACAGATGACCCTTTATTGTACCGAAAACAAAATAGATGTGAAACAACAAGCTAGCATCACAGGTAATTTAGCTATTAGATGTAAATAGTATTTTAGTAGATACAATACACCCTAAGAAAGAGTTGCTTATGCTAATGTACTTCCAGTCTTCATTTCAGGCATTAATAACTATTTTTAGCCCAAAACAGAATGCATAGATGTTTGCTGCATCTTTTGCTTTAGTAGACTGCACGATTTCTTTGGCCATTACATTTTTCACTTCGTCTATCCTTTGCTCAATAAATTTGCTTACGCAATGCTCCATACGGTAAAAAGAACTCCAATAAACTCACTAACATAACTCAGACCTAGGAAAAGTTCATTCATATCCTTGAAAGTGTGTCACGCACTATAGTGTAGCAATTCTTCTTGCATGCGATTTCCTCTTGAATGTCCTATTGGAATTAACACGACACAGCATCAAGGAGTGATCTGCAGTCATAACTTCATATGAAACTTATCTTTGGTCATTACTGCCAATTGCGTGGAGGCTAAGTCTGATAATTATGTGATTGCGCATATGTTCACGCATAGTACATTCCTATTTGCAAGGATACAAAATGGCGACACGCTCCTCACAAAGAACTCGATTTCCCGTGAAGAGATTAATCAACGAAGTTTACACGCGCCCCGAAAAGAATTCTAGAGAAAA
>WIPJ01000400.1:582686-609309 GCA_018155075.1 Cassiopea andromeda
TGTATATCAGTGGTGTATATCAGTGGTGTATATCAGTGGTGTATATCAGTGGTATATATCAGTGGTGTATGTCAGTGGTGTATATCAGTGGTGTATGTCAGTGGTGTATATCAGTAGTGTCTGTCTGCAGTGTCTGAGGTGTCTGTCTGCCTGCCTGTACCTAATACAGTCGTGTGTGTTTCCGTGCATTCTCTCTGAGTAATCATCTACCAATCTAAAAAAAGGGATGGAAAGCTGATTGAGCCGTCGGCTTGTGGTGAGTGATTCTGGGCAATGAAGTGACTTTAGCTTGTTGAGTGTATTGATGGCCGTCAACCCTAATTTCTTTATGAGAAGGCTAACAAAAACAGTAAAATATCATTCAGTAGTCAAATCTGTGTTCAAGCTTCTCTCTTTCGCAGCCTCTTCACCTGGGAAGTTATAGTAGCCGCAGCGAAATGACAATAAACGAAAATAATCACATATAATTTTACAGCCCTATAAATAAAGCTTTTTTGGATAACCAGATTATTGCAAATGACACCTTACGAGCATGGTCATTGAATTTCACTTCTTAGAACAGATTTGTTGGGTTACTTGTTAACGTAGTTTTCTAACCACTTATTGACAAACTTTCGGTTACACACAACTCTATAGGTCATTTACCTGCAAGTAAACGTGAGTGAGGGGTCTGGGAACGAGCGGCAAACTTCTAACGGGCGTGGAAGTGGAGTTCAGCGGTGGATCTCTGTAAAACTTTAAGAAATACGCTCATAGATTGCAAGAAAACCCCTTTTCCAATATCAAAGTACACCCTATCTCAAATATGGTAGGCTATCTATTGTGTGACATCATACTGTCATACTGCTAATTTATAAAAGAAAGTACGGAGCTATACATAGAAAATTTGTACAGATGAAGTAGCTTGCGAAAGTACTTGTTTCTGGTATTAGGACGTCTCACATGTAGTTATTTGCTATTTAGACTCACAGTGCTTGGAGAAGACTGTAGAGGTCTACGTCGTGTCGCGTTTGTATATTAGATATTTGGACTATCAAGGCTTGGAAAAGGTGAGAGTGCCGTCACATATTAGTTGTTCGTGAGATACGTCGAGGGCTCGCCTGGAAATGAGCCAACAGAATCATTATAGTTTCCAAGAAATGCTAGCATATGTGTATATCGTTAGTTTCTATTCATTACATTGTAAGACGCACGTATATGTCCAAAAGTATTTTATATTAGTCGTTAAGAATAAGGTAGGTTGAATATAAGTAGTACAAACGTTGTAATTTCATGAAGCTAAGCAGACCATAGGAAACCCCGTAATAATGATTGTGCATGAGACTGCATTCCATTCTATTGTTTTAGGGATTAAGGCTTATCTACCCTTGCGTCATATACGACTGACTAGGCATTCTAGAAAGAACTAGCATTACCCTTCTATTATACTGAATAACGATTACTCTATGTCGGCAAAATGCTGATTCATCCTAACTCAGTATTTCTACATTATTTAAGCGCACCCCTCGCAGAGAACTAAGACTGAAGCGTGAGAAGAACTATGATTACGATTCAAGTAAGGAGAACTAGGGAATTAGACCTAGAACTATGTGAATCATGAGTTAGAGTTCGTTGGTTCAATGGCAGGGACGAGAGTCACCTAGCCGAGCCATTTGTACAGTGAAGTTGGAATGAAGATAAAAGTTAATAGCTATTAAAATGTCTACTTTCTCCACTACGATTCTAAAGACCGCTCGTGCATGAAAAAATCCTGACTGAATATAAAGTAGCCCACCGAAGGATTGCATCAAAGAATTCTACGACGACTATCACTATCATGATGATGATATTTCTCACTCTCTCGCTCACTGTCTCTCTACATCTTTCTTTCTAGTTTTTCTTTAAATTTCACAATACACTAGCAAAATCGTGGGGCTGCAGCCCCCAGCCCCCCACTCCAGTGTGCCTGCAAATATACACGCACAGGCGTACACACGATATTCATTGTTTTTGCATGTTCAATAGGCTCTTCAAATTTTAAGCATTTAAATGGAGGAAACTTGATAATCAGCACCACTAGATATCCGAAATTGAAATTGAAAAAGTGAACCAATGCTATGAAGTTGATGTACATGTCCCCAACTAGAAATCCATTGAAAATACTCTCTATACAAATTTTATAAACATACTTGTTTATATTGCTCCTCCATCTTTGAATTGCTTCCTAGAGCAATTAGTCTTGAACCACTCTCATCAAACTTGAAATGCATCAGATTGTATGGAACTTTAAGCTTTTTTGAGTAACTCTGAGAGCTAGCTTTTCGGATCATCACTTCTCGTGGATTCCCACGTGTATAAGCAAAATTATTACCAGCACCACATATTGTATCATTAAAGCCCGTATCATTCTGAGCTGCCTCCTCTTCATATGACCAACAAGGCTCCTGATCAACAAATACAAACGGAAAGGTCAACAGTTTACACACGCAACCAATGATTGAAGATTCTAGGGTAAGACAAAAAATTATTTTAAAAGCACAAAGCTCAGAAAGAGCGACAAGGTTACGAGAGGTATGAAAATATCTATTCTTATTTTCATTATCAAAACATCTCTCCAACCACTCTCAGTTTTTGCATGTGTTCTTTCTATTTTATGAGATTAAGATGAACATATCCACTATCAGCTAATGGAAAATGTGATGCTCTCTCTAACAGGATAAGGTGAATGACAATGAAAGATGATCAGTTACTTCCTACCTCCAGAAGGGGAATCATTTATATGAATTTTTTAGGAGTTGAGAAAACAATGGTGGTGGTGCTTGAGGAAAGAGAACTACAATTATCAAAGCTTACATGAGAAACCTATCCATCCCTGAGGGTAGTCAGCCCAAACTTGAATTTCAAAAAAGTTTTCCCAATCTATTATTGGGCAGTTTGAAAATACTCCCCATTCTTCAGCGTAATGCAGGGACGGATACAACCCATGATATCTGTTACCATGCAGTAAGGCATATAAGTGAAATCAATTGGCAAAATCAAGCAAAATTCCCATATGTTTGTAGTCATGCCAAGTCAGGTACAAACAGCAGCTATTTTTCTAGCCTAAATTCCTCAAAATATTTACTGCTATGAACTTCAATTTATTCAACCAATAAACAGTTTTCTGCCGAGTTCTCAGCTAACTTCAGGTGGTAAGGGTACCTGGAGGCATGCCCAATGGTCAGCCAAAACAACTTGTTAGGGTGCAGTTTGTGTGCATTTGGGTACACAATTTGATGGAGTGAGTGTAGCAGGCTTAACAGAGTGACCCATAGGATCAGTCAAAGGGTTCATTATGGGTGTAGCGGTAAGAAAGAAAAAGATGATGTCTATAAAAACGACCAGATATAGTACAATATCAAATCGTACTCACAATACTTTTTCCGTCGATTGTGAAAACCGATATTTTTTCACTTCCAGCATGCACAACCTTACTTTCGTTAGCAAGGATGTCCATATGTGTGCCGTACATCCCTACAATGTACTCATCTTCATAAGCAATTTCCTCTGTTTCCAAATCCATTGCAATAAGACCTGAAGAGCCTGATAGAACCACACCTTTCTCATTGTTGTAAAATCTTACCAATGTATACATCGCAGAAGTGTCATAAGATCTTAGTTCTGTTCCTGTTTTCATGTCCCATAATCTGTCAAGAGATGATACCAAAGATTGTGGTTCACTAATAAGGGACGCCCCAAGCTATTACATAAATAAACGCTTTTAAAAAGGAAACAAAGAAGAGCATAGAGGTACAATTATCCCTAAACCGGCATAATCAAAACTTTCAATAAAAGGCCTATTTCACAACCCTTCTGTGAGTTGCATACTATGAATTCCATCTGGCATTACCAATACTGTTGGAGAGCTCATTTAGTCTGATATTTCTAAGTCAAGGTACTGGCTACCTGATTGAAGTATATGCTCTTTCTAAAAGCATATTTAGCTAAATAAAGCATGAAATAAGAAGTTGAAACAACATGTAATTTATCAACAATTCTAACTCTGCTATCTAATAAAATGAGCTGTATAACGATGCAGTACCTTGAATTCAGTATCCACTTAAAATGAGATTATCGTTGTATGACATTCATAGTTTTCATAACCTTAGAAAAAGGGCACATAATTTATTAACGAATGTCTAAAATGACATACTTCATTTCATTATTCTGTGCCACTGATATGAGCTTCTCACCATCTTTTGTAAGAGATGCCCACTGCACTGCAGCAGTATGACCAGCAAGAGAGTGCATCAAAGGCCCACCAGGTTGTTCAAAGCATGGCTGAGATGGATAAAGGCAAGGTACATTGGCACGCTTTGACTGATCCAGTAGGTCACCAATTCTCTCGTACTTTGACGTCTTGACCAGTCTTGCATTTAATTGAGCAGCCAGTTGGTTTGGATCAGCCAGAAGGCCCTTTCCAGACATTTGTATACTATCTCGAAGAAGCTTGATCTCTCTTTCCTTACTGAAAACTTCCAATCCCTCATTGAAGTCCTGCAAAAGATTCCTGAGGCCAAATGCACAAATTTTTGCGGAAAGGAAATCAAAATTAAATATGACATGATCTTTAAGCCCTTGGAGATTCCCACTTTTGATCAAATGTCGTGGTAATTCACTCAGTTTGCGATAATTGTAAACGGTTTCAGCTTTCTCCTTGCTTTTTGGAAAAATATTTGGTTGTGTCGGAACAAATCGATCTTTTTCATACCCTGTACCTCCTTTATCTGTAAATGGCTTTGCCACTCCTCCCGACCATTTGCCAAGGAAATATTGAGCCAAAACCTCATGTACTTTTACTTCATTTTCAGGTCGTGCATATCTTTCACGAGCAACCTCAAAGAATTGTCTATGATACCAAGTATTGACAAGAACACCATCCGTTCCGCGCGAAATGATATATGAAGCAAGATCAGTCTTTACACGTATCCAAAGCAATGGGGGGATTCTTCGCAGTGGTGGTGTCCAATACTGATAAACATCATTTAGAACGTCGTCATCAATGGACAAAATGTCATCAATTTCAGCATCACTAAGCCCATTCTTGGATGCAGTAATGTACGCTAGGGCATGGCTTACAAGGTGATAACCATGCAGCCTTTCTAACTTTTCAAATATTGCATTGATTGAATCCTTGATTGTACTTTGCAAAATGCACTTTTCAATAGGCAAATATGACTTCCATCTTACAGCTTCATCAAACAAAAGCTTCAGGAACAATGGCAATGGGCAGTTTGAAAATGCAGAGATCACGAGTTCTCTTTGTTGCTGAGTCACTGTTCGACTTGCATCTTTCAACCAGGCGTCGAATATGATAATGGCTACATCCTCTGGCATCACAGGCACTTCTATAAATGCATCTGGTGGCAAATGGTTCTAAAAACACCAGAGGTTAAAATCAAGGTATAGCAAACATCAATATCTTTGAAAAAGATACATACAATGAATTGAATTTTCAATAAAATGAACAAAAAGCATTATTGAGGCAGACTGTGTGCTCACACTCTCCCTTAAATCATCAACGATGGCGTTCACAATCTCAAATGAGAGCGTTGAAAAGCAAAGCCAATAAAATGGGAAGGTGAGCACACATTTAAAGGGCAACTAAAGTCCAAAACGAAAACTCGTAAGTAAACAGATCTTTGGCATTTCAATGCAAAATAGTATTGTCCATCTCATCTGCTTTCTTGTTTGACCAAAATATTCCCTTCTTTATGGCTAATTGACTCGACTGGGTGCCGGCATTTTGAATTACTGTTCCTATATCAAAACGAGGCTTGACGTCATGTCAAACCCGTCAAGTTGCCTTACCAAGAATCGCATACATCTCAGTTTAGGATATCAAGGTGAGTTCTGGAAATTCAGATTCAGATCGCCACTGTATAAGCATATATCTTTGCACTTTCTGTAAAAGCGTAAAATATGAAAGACACATGTAGATTATACAATTCAAAAAAACTTCAGTTCGCGCATTGTCTTTAAAAATGGTGTATGTTATGTGGTCAGGATTTTCTTTTATCTGTGAAACATTGGCTTTTCATACCCAGCACAGTCATATCGATTTACGTTAAGTTGAGAAAGCAGCTTTGCAGCAATTTTGCAAATGGGTCACCTCTTCACGCTCCCGACGTTTAATACTTTTTTCAGAAGCAGGTCTTTTAGTTTGTTGCCCTGATGCAGCAGAAAAGAGGAACTTCGTTGGAACCGCATCTGGTTTCAAGCGTCGTCTGCTTCTTTGACCAATAAGTTCTTTCTGTAAATCATTTCATGAGTCAAAGCAAATTTCTTCAAAATTTTCACTGCAAACATGACAATTGCTTAGCGGAGGGAGGTTTGTTCTCTTCAATCGTGCACGCCAGGCCTTCTCTATGTCAAGTTGACTCTGAATTTCGTGGTAACTCATAATTCCAGCTTTAGCGTTTGTAGCAGTATAATTCGTACACCGTTGAACACAGCAATGCACCAATTCTGGCAAGAAATATCCAAGATCGACAAAAAGTTCCTAGTAAACAACTCATAGCTCTTGAAATCAATTGACGTTGTGACGTCATATTTAGTTTTGAGAAGGAAGTAGCAATACAAAATGGCGTCGCCCAGTCGAGTGAATTAGCCAAAAAGAAGGCAATATTTTGGTAAAACAACAAAGCAGATGAAACAGAGAAGTATTGTTTTGCATTATAATGCTAAAGATGTGTTTAATTACGAGTTTTGATTTTGCACTTCAGTTGCTCTTTAGTATACAAGCAAATTATATATACCTTCAAGGCAGGTAATACCACATATTCTTTGCCAGGAAGCGTTGACAAAATAAATGATACATTGCTAGGAATAGTCTTCGGCAGCCATTTCATAGCTAGCGCTCCATCTTCAGGTGTTAATTGATCCAACGAATCCAGCATTATAATGATCCTGCTTTCGATTTCTTGCAGCTGCTCTTCAAAATATTCCACCATCTTTTTGAATGACTAAAATATACAAAACCTGTTTACGATCTTCCACTAATAATGAATGCATGTTGCTTACAAAGAACTGGAAGCTCAATGTAGTCACGTTGAATCTCTCTATATATGGTTATTCAACACACGAGCTTTCCCATGGGAGATATATCATCCAATCCTTGAGGCAACGATTTTCAATAGGAGATAAAAGTGGGAGTAATTGGGAGTAACTACATCAATGTAATTACCGTTGTACTAACAAATGCATCAAGTTATCAGGAAATATTCCATTGAATGATCGCTAATATATTAAATAAAATTGCATTTTAAGGATTGTCGAGCACTAACTCTCAAAGTATTTCAATAAAGATATCTGCAAACGTCATTCATTTCCGATGAATATTCGTATAACAAGTGAATCAAATGTCTCAGTATCTTTTCATTTCTCTCACACTAAAGATCATTTACGGGAGCACAGCTAGCTATAATATGAAACCTGGGAAACAACAAAGTGTTCGGTAATAAACTATGGAGACAGCGCCAACATGAAAGTTCTAGAAGAAACTGGGAATTAAAGCAATCAACTTGCCACGAAATCTAATACTAAACAAAGAGAGCTAAGCAAAACTGCAATACTTCTAGAAGCTTACAATGGTAGATTTATGGAAATAAGTCTAATTCGTAAAAAAGCAACTTACATAATCCTACCTTGACTATAAACTTATGAAAATGCAAAATCAATTACTCCTATTGCAAGTACATAGCTTTAGCTTAATATATTCTACTATAGAAACTCTGTACGTCCTCTACCAAACTGTTGAGGAAAGTTACCAAAGCTGCCATCAACAAACATGAAAACTAACGAAATGCCATTCCCATCAAGTCCTAACTAAACTGGATGAGATGCACCGAAATCGAAGCAAGCATGCCCTCGCTCAATACCTACCTAATCAAACGAGAGGATTTATGGAGCACCATAAACGATAGTAATATAAAATACACGATTCACTATACATTCCATTGTAACATAAGCTGTGCTGATAACCGATACAGCTGACAGTTAATGTAGCAAAACATGAGGTACAATGAATCAGGTTGATATTATTCCAACTTACATTCAAAACATCTAACAATGAATAATAAAGATACCTCAGGAATTTCTTTCGCTTTCTTGTTCGCAAAATGGCATAATTGTTTGCAAATGCTGTACAGCGCCTTGCTTATGCTAGAAGATTCTGATGTTGTTCCTAAAAACCTCAAAATAAGAGGTACATCAGGGTGAAGTTCTTTAATCTTCTTAGCAGCAACCGCCATTATTGAAGTTTTTCCGCATCCAGATGCTCCATGAATAACTAAAATTCTGTTCATCTCCCCACTTTCCTCACTTGCGTGTTTAACAATTGCATCAAGTATAGCCTCTCTTCCATAAAATATACGGGACTTATCTTGGCATGTCCTTGCATGAAGGGAAACTTCTTTGACAAGTTCGTCGTCAATGTTACTGCTTTTCTTATCCTCTATGCCTTTGTCGATCATTCTTACCAATGTATCATAGAAATCTTTGCACAACTTCTCAACATACGTTTTGTGCTCCACACTTTCAGTTGGATTAATGCATTGCTCGCCATGCCATTTCACATCGTATTCTTCGATGCTAGACTTAGGCAGCTGAGCGGTCAACTCATCTTTTAAACTCTCTAGCATGCCAACTGCTTCTGTGTCTAATTCACCCCCTGCTTTATCTATGAACATTCGAGATTTTCCTTTATCTAAATTCTCTTTCAAGTCAATGATATTCCTTTTGAACCAAAAGCAATGTTTTTCTTTATCTTTAACACGCAAGATACCCCTTCTGATTTCATCTTCCGTCACTAAAAGATCGATGGTTTTAACATCAAAGGAACCAGGAAGTTAAATGTTTGGAATCAACAATAACTTAATATTCCGCTATCAAATCCCTTCCAACCTGATGAGCATTAGCGGGTAAAATAAACCATTAAATAAACCATTAAAAATCAGAAAACAATGCAATGCAATTCATCAACCTAAATGCGAAGGCTCATTCAACAAATTAGTTGAGCATTGGAATGTGAAATACACAACTTTTTTATAAAGAAAAGCTTTTTTTGACCCAGGTACTGACACTTTCTGAAGCTTTTCATACAACTTTTCGGCCCCAGGAGTCAAGCACTACTTTCATATAAAATACTTACAATAATAAACATGTGGTTGCTGAGAATAAACAAGCAAAAAACAACCAGATACCTGAAATAAGATATTTGGAGATTTCTGCCTTTTTTAACGATGCATCTTTAGAAGCGACACGAAGTAGCTGTTGCATTGTTTCAAATGCTGTCCACCATTCCCCAGAGGCTTTCGATCGCTCTTCCGAACTCACTTCCCGATTGTTGTAGTTTGGTATGAGTTCCCTAATTGGTTGCAAAATATGCATTGCTGGTACGATATTGTCATCCCGTTTGAACCATTTAGTCAAAAGCTCTTTATCCGATTCGTTTTGAACAACTGCTAACATGGCCTCAAATTCAGAATGCATGATTCTGGGAGGGAATGGTCGATAACCATACTTCTGGCCCAGAAATGTCTGTTGGCATAAAAAACTTGCATTGCACGCAACAATAAATACAAAAATCTATATATTAACTTGAAAATAGGAATACTTCTAATTATATGATGCACCAAAACTCGTTCTGGCAAAATTTTTATACAGCTATTAAAAAGATGCAAAGAAAACATATACGAGCATAAAGCCACTAAATGAAAAAAGGCGTTTGTTGAAGATTGCAATCAGTTTTGTCCTGCTTCTGTCATTTTTTAAGCAATGAATATTTACAACTACAACAACAGTACCGTAGAACTAATTAATAAATGCTTTTCAAAAATCATCAAACACGAACTTCATTACACTACAAGACTATTGAAAGGACGAAACCGCAGGAGGTGTGATTGAGCGCGTCTCTCCTGCAGCTAACAAAAACAGTGATCAATACAAACTAACATATATCTAACGAAAAATACAGTTTTATTTCACTAGAAATCTTTCAACCACAAAGCACTTTCAAAAGAATTTCCTTTCGGACGTCTCCAGGAACGTCCGAAATTCTGTGCTTCTGTCCATATAAATGTACAGTTTTGCATAAATCTAAAGACTATATCTTTTACAAAGCATTCCTGGCTTTCTTTTAAACATTGGGTATACGTCACCTTAATACTAGGCTTCATCTGATTGATTTCTATACGTAGTGTATTCAAAACTATTCCAGCAATCAATAAGCTGAAAATGTCCGCTAATTACCGTGAATATGTCCCATATCTATATATGCAGATGGCTAAATTACCAAAAGGGCTTTTGATAGTGTTTCCCGTGAATGACATATCTAAGCTTTGAAATGACCTGATTATCTAATTGAAGAAATTTCCCAAGTTACTGAAGCTGCATTGGAAAGAGTAGATGGGTAAATTGCGACAGAGACAGTCAAACACCGAAGGGAAATTCTGCAAGGAGACGGTTGCAGTGTCATAGTTAATATACTGAATCTAGATCCCACCCCACCTCCCTCCTTCCATCACACTTCTAAGGAAGTACAAAAGTTAGGAAATGAAAATTCACACATTGCACACTAGCAATAATAGGTGACTATTATATTGAAGAGCTACTGGTTCCAGAAACACCGCAGATTTTCTTCTGTTCCAATCACCTTCTCTTTCCTGTAGCTCTTCTTATACAATTCAGAAGATCATGGGATGAAATATCATGTTCCAAAACAAAAAATGCTTCGGATATGTTTGTTTCACCCTTGAGCAAATCTTTCAATATTTGCTCGCTGTCAGAACAACTATTTCTACTTGGCTACCTTAAATTTCAAAGGATCTCTTTTATGCAGTATTCATTACTACATTGCTCATTTTTTCACTCAAGAAATGTACTGAGTGCCTTTCAGAGTTGCAAACAAAACTTCCCGTATTGCATAATTAGTTGGTTTTCGTATACTGTGTATCTTGAATAGTATAGCGCTCAAATCCTGATTGACACAACCAAAATCTCCCGACCGGTACCATAGGGAAACAGAGGCGGATCTAAACTGTAGCACGGTATGCAGGGCGACAGTCAGAATTTGTTGTTATAGGCTTTATGTATCATATGTTTTCTTAACTTCCATTGTTAATAATAAATTTGACGACTTTGTCAAGTTCCTCAACTTTAGATTTCATTTTAAGAGTAAATTCTGAAAAGAAATCTTGCAACAGTTGCAACACGTTTGCAGGCTCAGCTCAGCCGCTCTTTGCCCCGAGTGCCAAAGTTGCTGCGCAGAGGTTGCAAAATCCGTGATCGAAAGACTAATATTGTGCGAAAGTTGGGCGAAAGTTGCTGTGTAGTAACGGCCCTTGCAAAGGAGAAACCCTATTCCTTTTTAACGTTGGGATACAGTGGTGCGAAAGTTGCCGCGCAGTTACGGGTGTATGCACAGGAGAAGTATCATTGTTTTCAGACGTTGTGCGAAAGTTGCTAATGGAGTAGATTTGCCCTTCGCTCCGCAGCAAAATGTCAAAGACGACAACGGTGCTACTCTGTTTTCAATGACTGAACGACGATATTTCGAAAAAATGTTCTGTTATCTCAGAGGATGGACATGGATGTTCTCCAACGAGTGGAAAGCCAATTAAAATCAGGATATATGATCACTTTAGAGCTATAAGTAGAGGTGGAGGAAACGTTTCTGGGAGGCATTAGGCTTGTCTCCTTCAGTGGTTGCCAAGGCCCTCTGTAAGACTCATCTACACTGTAGATTCATGTGTGCTAAATGATGAGATCTAAGATGAATATTGGGGCCAAAGAAGCAGTGCTTGGGGCAGACAACAAAGCAGAGAATGCTATGACAGAGTCGGGTTTGAGTGCATAGCAGCTTATAGACCATAATTTATGAGATAAAACTGTAGGGCTAAGGCCATTCGTGGGGGTGTAAAATAGCATTATGCACCTTTCCAGAAACTTTTTGCGTTTTTCAGAACTACTGTATCAAAAGAAATATTGCACTTCATCTCCTTCTTTATTTATTACTTTGAATTATGCCCCCACAATTAGAGGAATTAAACATGAATATGTGGCTAGGAAATTGTGAAAGGGGTAAACAAATTTTTGTAGTCCAAAATGCAAGCTCAGTCAAAGTGAAAGCAGCCAGACTTTAGAAAGACAAATGCTTGCAATTATATTATTTTAGCAGATAGCCAGATGTTAGTGTCATTTTTTCTTTTCAACAAATATCTTTTAAGTAAAAACCATATATTTTTAAAGAAAAGCATATTTGAATATTCATGTCCTTCTATTCTAGAGCAATTTAAGTTATCACGCATTGCCCAAAATTACAAGACTATTATTAACATAGGAAAAACCCACACAGTAAAGCCTAAAATTTTGACATGAGCCAGCTCATCTTATCTGATCAGGTAGTTCCAGTTACTAACATTTTATACCATTTTAAACCTTTACTATCCACAAGAGATTTTAATGTTCAACAATTGATTAAAATTCAAGAATGGTTACAATATGAAGCTGGAAAGTTCTAGTTATTTGAAATCAGAACATGTGAATTCAGACTGAAGGGTCTTTGTTACTTTTCATGTGTGCATGTTTTTTCTTTTACCAAAATCAGCTGCACCACATTTCAAGTCTCCATGATTCTTGAACAAGATTTGATAATCAGTAGCAATGCTTCTCATCATGAATTGAAAATTGTGAGTTGGAGTGGAAATGAATTAAGTTTACATTTCTATAAAACAACTCTTGTGTAGGGTTTGTTGTTGATGAGCATTGTCACCTGACCTTCATTTTTCATGCTTACTAATTGTGCAACTCATCGAAAGTTGAATCCTGCTTTTGCTAAAGAACACAGAGCAAATATCACTGGAAGAAACATTTTGCATTTCACTTTCTCTTCTCATTTTAAAAGTTAAAGAATGGAAAGTGCCATTCAAAATAGGGACGAACTGACTTTATGTCCTTTCCTGCTTTGAATGGCACAGTAGAGTGATAGATTTGGGTATTTTGTTAATTTATGGTTTTAGTTGAAATTTAGTGATCTATAAAACAGACTTTCACATGAAGCTACATAAAATATCAAAACATTAATCTGGCTTTATTTGTCTTGATACTTTAAGAAATTGTCAAGTGAAGGTGAAATGTAAAATGCTGTGTCCATGATATTTGCTCTTTGTTCTTTAGCAAAAGCAGACACGAAACTTGCCAATGTATGCTTGTTATCTTGACACCAATGTTAGATGTCATCCTTATTTTTCAATACTAAGAGTTATCCTAGACAATAATGCCCAAGATTTGTCTCCTCTCCCATAACGTCATCTGGTCTATTTGATACCAACAATAATAAACCCAGTGATGTAGAGGTAAAGTGTTTGATAGGGGGTGCTTGCATGCATAAATTTTCATAAGAAACTAATAACTTTTCCACTCAGTTATATAAGAAACATTAAGAAAGTTGTTCATTAAGAAAGCTATTTCAATGCTTTACATTTTGTGAATTTAATATTCCCATAAGTTTTACCAGAGCATTTCGTTTTCCAAAAGTACATTTAATCTAGAATGGCCTTTTACTTCCACGACATTTACTGAACATAGGGGGGCCAGGGGCTGCACCCCCCTCAAGTCACAGATGGACTTTTGGTCTTCCTTCCACAATTCAGACTAAACCCCAAGTTTGACTAGTCACATTGTTGCTGTCTTTGTTGCCAAACCAGAATATGTCACTTTTGTTCTCAAGAACGTATAAAAACGCCCTAGGAAAACGACTATGAAGAAAAAGAGAATATGCTGAGGTTTTATATTTAAGGGCGTGGTCATTCAGGAACACGCCCAGTACGACAGTCATGTTTCACGCTGGATCCGCCCCTGGGAACGATCGCTTCGTCGATGAAAGGAATTGCATCAAAAAATATACCACCCTCGCATGTTCTGGAGCATTTATACTATCCACACCAAAAATACAGAAGCCTGTTTTCGTTTTGAGTATTTATCTTCTTGGTATCACGTTCGCGAGATTATATACGAATAAATCGTCGCGTTTGTAATGAAACATTACGCTTAATTTTACACACCTAGGTGTGGGTGCATGAAAAAGTATCCTCACCACGAGATCCGATGCTCTCTCCATAAACACTGAAAGACTAACTTCTAAGTTTGATGATTCTTGGAACATGTTCACCAAAGCAACCATTGTTTTCTTAATTAAGAAGCATAAAAAATCGCTGATACAGTATTTTAGTGAGACGAAATTTGATAGAAAACAACAGAACTTACAATGAAATTTGGCCCAGTTGACAGTCGTTGACAAGCTCTTAATTCCCTCATGCAAAGTTCACTTGTCATGTGATCATCAGTGGCTTCATCTCTCACACCCCATCGCATATCAACAACCTGAAAATCGTACCCAATTGATTGACAGTACTCTTTCAACTTTGGATATATCTTCTCCATCAAGCTATTTCTCTCAATGAAAGTATCTAGCAAAGGAATGCATTATGTAACAAATTGTCTAGAAATTATAGTACACAAGAAACAATTCCCAAGGTATTTAGAAACTTCTAGCAAAAGTACAATAACCTAAATGCTGCCAAGATGCCACCATAACACTCGCAACTTCATTCTTATCTAGACCAAGCCCCATCGCATCACAGAACATCACAGTAATTCATTTACTCAATTTCATGTGTCCTATTCTATAAAGCTCTCTGCAACTCCAGAACGAGTTTGCATATCTGTTTTATCAATCTGCGTACAAGCACCACAGCAAAACAGTCAAAACAGGAGGAGTTTCGAGAACATTCAGATGAGAATGTATAATCTATCAAAAACAATTTACTTCTACTACTTCAAACAATCATTTATCTAATAATCTTTCCATTCACTCACTCACTCAATCATTCATTCATACAAAATTCATTCATTTTTTATCTAAATAAGGCAGCCAATTCATACCAGTGAACGTTGAGCTCGTGAAAATCCGCACAATTTTAACTTGAGATGGAATTTCCATATCGATGTTCCCCTCAATTATCCTCCTTGTTGTTTCTCCCATATCAGCTGTACCAACCCACAATGAGTCATCAACTTCATCCTCCTCCTCATCTTTATCTTCTTCATTCTCCTCTTCATCATCTTCCGCACCTTCATCATTGTCATCTGCTTGATCTTCTTGCTCTTTGAAAGACAAACCACTAGTATTAGACGACTAATATCATTATTTCCAGTTCTTGTCCCCAACATAAGAGAAAATTGTTTGCAAGTGGGAAAGCTAAACAAAATTATCCGAATCTGAACAGCGTGAGTTTACTTTTGACTTCTGTGATCCCCTGGATTCATAAATATGTAATTGAGTTTGGCTATTTGGTATATTTACTAAAACATTCTTTACAGTTGGTAATATATACCCAGATAGTTATATCAGTATCAGTGAAAGCAGTTAAATAAAACCAACTAAAACTGAAACACTACTGCGATACAACTACAGCCTTCCTTTTTCCAGGCCACAGTTTTCTTTTAGAATACTCGATATTATCACAAGTTTCTACAACATCACTTAATAGATTCCAATGAATGCTCCTTCTAAAGATAATCGAGTTTATTCCATATGTTTGTAACCTTATTATAGGTAAGGGACCGTTCATTTCTTACGCCTCAGGTTGGGACTGAAGAGAAACGCTTATTTGGGTAATTATTTTTGTTAACCGACCTTGTGTGCTATAAAAATAATAGTTACCCAACCAATATAGAGCTGTTAAAAGTATGTTACCCAACCTTTCTAAGACAAAACTGATATACTCAACCTTAAAGCTGCCCGAAAAATCGTATACGCAACCTATTTCTCCTCAACTCCAACCTGAGACATAAAAAATGAGCGGTCTTTAATATCACTAAATTTTTGTCTCTCAGACTGTATTCAACTTGCTTATCGTAAAAAAGAATTCCCAAAGGTATGAGGTGCTTAAGTAGTTCTGAGTTTTGAAAACGTCTCGCATTACCTTTTGAAGATTTTTAATATAAATTTTTAAGTCTACCTCTGTCATTAGGCACTTATCAAATGATAAATTATTGTTCTTATACAGAATTCGGAATGCTCGTTTATGTGTTCTAGTAATCTCATTATTGGCAATTTTGGAAGAAAATATCCAAATTAAAGGACAATATCTGGAATTTGCCAACACTGCTGTTTTGCATGATACGTCTGCCTGTTTATTTTCAGGATGGCTCCTAATTCTAGAGAGTGCGCTCACTTTCTTGAAATTTTACTGCAAAGTTCTAGGATAAGCTTGTCAAAGCTCAGTTTGGAACTTATTGTTACTCCTAAGAGTTTGACTTCCCTTTCCTTACTTTCTTCCTCTTGACTCTCATCATCTCCGTCGTTATTTTCCTCCTGATCTTCTTCCCCTTGACTGTCACTATCTCCGTCGTTATTTTCTTCCTGATCTTCCTCCTCTTGACTGGCATCAACACTTACATCAGCATCTTTTCCAATCTCGACCTCTCTTGTATCACAGTCGTTCCCGCTATCATCGCATTGTCGTCCGGCATCAGGTAAATCTCGTTCATCTTCATCGGTATTGATATCTGCTGTGTCACTTTTAGGAGCTTTATTGCTGACAATTTCATTTGCTTCAACTGAGATAAAATTTTGCTTTCAAAAGAATACATAATAGCAAAGGAGAAAAGTTATGAATATAATGTTCATGCAATCTGAAAACGACAATTCTGAAATTGTACAAAATGAATAATTGATGTTCATGAGTTTTCTATTCTCTTTTTATAAAATGATAACATTGCATACATCAGCTCTGACTTACGAGGACAGAGAAATAGAAAGAAAATGATTGGGAGGCATCTTTGCAAAATGGATTGGAAAATACATATCATTGAAAGTAATACCAATTTCCAAACTTTATGAATATAAAATATCAGACAAAAAACAATGCTGTACTGCTCTCTTCAGCTAAAAAAAGATTCGTTTTCCCGCAAGCTAGTCATGGTTACTTTTGATTGCATTAGCCATTGTAAAAATGACTCCGGTAGGTTTCTAATTGATTTTATCAAAATAAAATAAAAGCATGCTTACCGGTACCTCTAGATGTATATGTCTCAATCTCATTCCTGAAACAAGCATACGAAACTAAATTATGCCTTCAAGCCACTTTCAGATATGCATGCATTCAAGAGCTGAGAGGGGAAGAAGCAAAAGAGGGCAAGGAGGACCTTAGTCACTTATCTGCTACAAAGAAAGAGCGCTATGGATAATTTATTTGACCAATTAGCTCTGACTTACAATTTGATGCATTAGATCTGCCCTAATAATCTTTTGAATAAATAAAAAATAAGAAGTTAATTCTCTAGCGACAGAACGAGGCGCTGTGGAGTTTTTTGAATCCTGATGAATGTAGAATACTGGAAGAAAAGTATCTATTACTTGAGTTTTAAAGCTAGGAATTCAATCCCATCATCCACCGGGGACCTAGCTACCCTAGAACATTTCAAGAATAACCTAAAAGCATATTTGAGAAGCTGAATACAAACAACACGATGCCCTGGAAGATCAGCCACTTTTCTTTTTCGTTAAAATTAGTTTATTAGTGAATTTAATTTTCTTTAATTTGTTGTACGTTGCGTCTACTTTGTAAAATACTTTAAGGGGTCCTTTCGTATGTAAAAAATTGGCCACAATTATTTTCTTTTAACCTTCATATAATGATATCAAACTTCTACAATGAAATCATAAACCTCCCTAAATACAGGTAGTTTATAATTGCCAACTCGTGTTTCAAATCAAATAACTAAATAACTAGAAAGTTAACAGTTCTGATGTATTCCAATCCTTTCCTCGTCTGCATAAGATGACATAGATCTGAGTGCAATGGCAGATACAGTAAGCAACCACATATAGGAACACTCTGATTAGGAACATCAGGCTGAAATTTCGCAAATAAAGCATCGTTTTTATAAGAACAAAATCAGCCTAGACATAGAGAATTCTCTAATAAAATGGACAAGACATTAAACAAATTTCAGCTCCTACAAAAGGCCTGCTACCAGATAACTACAGCTCAACAACTGTGGCACTGTTTTGCATTTGCTCTGGGCTTTTTCCCTTCAAAGGATCTTAATACTTCCTTGGAATTCTTAACACTTCCAAGAACTGCATGCCCTGCATGCTAGATGTACTTTCTTGTCCTTTTCACTAATTAACTAGTAATAAGGCCGGTGTGATGGCTCAGTTGGTAGAGCGTCTGCCTCGCAATCGGAAGGTCGATGGCTCGAGCCACGGCCGAGTCATACCAAAGACTTTAAAAATGGTACTCGCTGCCTTTCTCCTCTGGCGCTCGAAACATGAGAAAGGAGTGGGGAAGCTAAACATGCGGAGCTACCAGTAGACCAGCCCCCCGCTGCAGCCCCCACTGCATCCGCAGACGCGTGGCCTAGGGCTAAGAAACGGAGATAGGCGCCGCCCTATGCGCCATTGGGCGCGGGAAGGACTTTGACTTTTGAAGGCTGATTTTCTTGTGCAAGCTAGTTGTTACAAAAATGCCATCATATTTAATAGTTTTCTTTACCAGTAAATATTCTAATATGCTGGTTCTGAATTCCAACAACAAAATTTAAGAACAATTTAAGAACACCTTCAAGCAGATTTTTAACTAAGCACCTGATAAATAAGAACCTGATCAAAATAACCTCCAATATCATGTGTTCTCATACGTGGGTGTTTTTCAATATGTATGTTTGATGACTATGTTCAGCTTTGACATCTTGATAGTTTAAAACTTCATTGTATTAAATGACATATGACCTACAACAATCGTGAACCTCTTTTTAAAAAGGTAGTCTGCAAATGACTAGTGTGGTACAACATATTATCTAGTACAACATCATTTTAAATGTCATATGCATTGTGGAAAGAGGTGTCTGGTGAGTGGTTAGAAGGTGAGTAGGTCAGGAACAGAAGATGTAGTACGTTGTGCGGATGGTGATGCTTGCGAGTTTGGAAGTGATGCATTTCTGACAGCGGTTAATGATTTTTTTCAAACTTCTCATTGAATAGATATCCTTAATTACAATTCTACACCTCACAATATACATGACAGTGTATACTTGTCTTGTTTGTAGAGAGCATACAAAAGTTTACATAATGCAAAGTCAAAAGCTGTAAAAATAAACAGATAAAAGAAATGGAGAAATTCAGTTGTTAAAAGTTCTAAGTTCAAGTTCAAGACTTATTCCAACGACAGAAGATAAAATAGATAATGATTGCTATTATGATACCATCATAACAATTTTCTTGAAACCTGATGACAATATTTTGATGTATAAAATGATACACTTCTCCATACCAAGGTAGCGCACAAATAAGCGGCAAGTCTGCAGTGTGTTAAAAAAGTAATTCAAAACATTTGCAAAATACTTAGCATCAACATTTAAGTATATAACCATTGGTAAAAGGGACATAGAAGTAGCTACAATATTTCAAGACCACTCATGGAGAGATTTATAAATCCAACAGTGAAGTGCGATTTCTGAAAGTAAGAACCATGAGGGGGACATGTAGCTGTCCTGCAATAACTGCTAATATTTATATTTGATTCAAAGCCAACAGTGAATTCTAACAATAACACAAAGGTAGCGTTTATCATTAACAGAAGGCCTGGACAAAGAGCTATTTGCTGATGGAGGGTTTTCGCAAAATCGAAAGGGTGGGAAAACGAAGTCAAGTATATTATCATGTTCAACACAGAATTTGCAACTGGAAGCGATGTTCTAGAGAGCCTCATTGTAGAGGCCAAAAGTTGTTCCCTTAGAAATGCAACAGTAGATTTTGCTGTAGACTATACAATTAATCCACTATTGCATATATTCTTTACAATGTTAACCGTAATCTGCCTACATTCTCATGGAAAAGATTGTAAGCTTTGAAAAGACAAGCTAAACAATATAAATTTGTTTTATAAGAAAGCTTTCTTGGTCGGAAACTGAAACTTTCTTCATTTTTCCACGACTTTGGCCAGGCGAATTCCAGGGGTGGTGCCAGGAATCTTACGACAGGGGGGCTGACTCTTCCGACGAGGGGCTTAAGCACGGTTTTCAGGGCACTATAAATGCCAAAAATCTTCAAAAAATAGTTTTTCACCATCCGACGGGGGCTAGCATGTTCCGACAATAAAGGCTATCGATCACCCCCCTCTAGCCTTCTCCTGGCGCCACCCCTAACAAATTCAAACCATACTCCGGCAGCGTCCTCCTTACGAAAAACCATTCTCACTACAAATTATTAAAATGACACATGCGGCGTTGTCCCTTAGTCTTCCCAATACTAAATTGCCTCATTTGCAGAAATCAGAATTTTCGTCGAGCTAAATTTTTACGCAATTGTCGAACCGTTCCCCTAACTGGCAAAAACATGAATAGGCCTTCTTTCGGCTCGCGGCAGTGGATTACAGTATCAAAACTTTCCTAAAGCTCTCTCAACCAAATTTTTCTGTCCCAATTGCTTCAGTATGCGCTTTGAAGGTAAATGCAAATGACCACATATGCACCTGCAAAAATGACAATTCTTAGCCAGTAACATAAAATAAACTACTGAGGAAATGCTACAACAGCAAAAAATGCAAAAGCAAAAACATTGAAAGAGAATTGATTGAGCAAAGCTTGTGACACTGTAAATTAGAATATACCTCTAAGTAAACTGGAAAATTATGGAATCAGAGGGAGTTCTCAAACTTGGCTTAGATGTACCTACACGGGCGCAAACAGTCTCTTTCTATGAATCGTCATTCATCCTCTGTAAGCAATGTAACATGTGGTGTTTCTCAAGGGTTAGTGTTAAGTCCTCTGCTATTCTTAACTTATTTAAATGATCTATCAAACTCATCATTGCCATTAAAGTTCTTCCTATTTGTTTATGACAGCAATATCTATTTGAAAGCCGATGATTGCACCAAATTAATAAGAACAGTCAACCAAGAATTTAAGGAAGTTAAATGTTGGATAGATCGCAATAAACTTGAATTGAAAAATTATTGAAAAAGGTAATTTTGTACTGTTTCACTCACCAACAAGAAAGCAACATTCCTGTATAATTCACTCATTCCATGTCATATTCATTTTGATTACTATATACAGTGCGAAATGAGTTTATCAGTGTTCTTAGGTCTCAAATATTCAGAATGAACTTATATAACTCTTGGGCAGTCGACTACTGTTTTATAAAGCTGCAAAGCACTGTCTAAAATAAGGCATGCATTGCAAAGTGCAGAAGTCTTTTATTCCAACAGTTTGCAACAAGACATTGTCTAAATTCGATTTCAAGTGCTTAATCGCCTCCGATCACATTAAGTCACCTATTGGGCATTCAAATGAAGTCCTGAATTAAGAATCAGCATTATTGCATTTAAGTATAGAGGAAAATCTAAGCGATTGAAGAAACCAGGATAAGAAAGGTGCAGTGAGGTAGACCATGATGGTCAGGGTTTATCACAACAATTAAAGAAATTTACTGATGACAGCACCTTCTCATTCCCTAAACAGATAAAATTCTCCCCAGGGGGAATTCCAATAAGGTTGCAGAAAACGTATCTCTAGAGGCTTAGGGGCATTCTAAAACAACGTAGCAGTGTGAGTTTGGCAGGCATGCAACAATTTTGTGGCAAACTGTTATGAATAGCATCAGGCCCGTAGCGAAATAAAAAGGGAGGCACTAAAAGGGCGTGGCACTCTAATGCCAACTGGTTGAGCGTAGTTGATGGGTGTGGCACCCCCAATTTGTGCAAAGCTGCAAGAATATTGATCATGATGCAGAGGAATCAGCACCCATTTTTGTAAATAATATTGACACACATTTTTGTGAATAAAATTGACTAGGCACATCTCTTAGCATGGTTACTCCGGGCATGGCCAAATTGAGGTGAGAGCACTGGGCAGGAATCAGTACAAGGGGAAAAGGAAAGCCTCCGTAAATACATTTATCAAAAATGACAAAGAATGTACACAGACTAACACATAGAAAGACTATTACCAAATGGAAAGAATGGGTCTAAAATTTTTTAAGTTCATACACTTTGAAACTTCAGAAAATGCCCCCCTTCTAAATAAGAGGGACGTTATTTTTATCATATATTTTTATGCAATGAAGGAAATGTGATCCCCTACCTGTTTTAATTGAAGTTTGAAAACTTTGTATGCCGAACCGTAAAGTTCTTATCTCTTAGAGAGATAAAAATGCAGAAAAATAGAAAAAGAAGCAATTAACACTCGCCATGAAATTTCCTCAAGTGGGCACAAAGTTACATAGTAAAATTTCTGGGGGCTTATTCTCCAGTACCCCCCGCTCCTGGCTACGGGCCTGAACAGCGTAGTGACTGCGGTTGTAACACTACTTTCGATATGTAACGCTAAAAAGTCTAATGCAATATGTTTACCTTTTCACTTACTGATGAACAGAGCATGCTTTCTAAACATACTCCAATACCTCTTGGAGCCTTAGCCTTTCACTATCCCTAGGGATAGTCAATTATGGTAAATATGTGAATTACACCATGGAAATATGCAGTTATGAGTTCGATGGGGGAGGGGCAAGGGGGCTTGCTATCCTACCGCAAAATTTATGAAATTCTAAGAAAGTTGATTATGTTGCAGAAAACGTAGCACCCCATTGATCATTCCATGACCATTTTCAGTCATAGTCAAACATTCGTTTGCAAAGGAAAGTACCTAGGTGCAACTCCAGCAATATGAGTAAATGAGGAAAAATTTGAAGAATCTGTCACGTTACATGAAGTTACATGAAAATTTACAGGTTATACGTTTGAATAGTCCTTTAGGCATCGTCTACCTGATTTCACAAGTACACATTGAAAGTACTAAAAAGCTTACAGAATGTCCTTGAGCATTTTTTTCAATTTACTTCTCTTGTGAAAAAGTGTCTTTTCAATAAGACTGCAGACTGCAGATGTGTGTCGCTTGCTTATACTTTACAGCATTACTCATGAAAAGTAAGGCCATCTTCATAGTGCTAAAATTGTCAGGCTGATCTACTAGGCAGAGATGAAGTTAAGGGAAATTGATGGGATTGTAAACAAAGAAGACTTCCCTCACTTT
Source organism: Cassiopea andromeda (assembly GCA_018155075.1). Classification (NCBI taxonomy): domain Eukaryota; kingdom Metazoa; phylum Cnidaria; class Scyphozoa; order Rhizostomeae; family Cassiopeidae; genus Cassiopea; species Cassiopea andromeda. The sequence continues at coordinate 605,805 of WIPJ01000400.1, forward strand.
CATCAGTAACAAGGATTTGCCTACAGATATTATCAAGTTGCCAACAGATATCACCATTTTCCGAAATTGTGGGGGTGTGGCACTTCCCCTCAAACACATCTTTGGATATGCCCCTGAAATTGGGGATGGTAAAATGACTGAGCTGGATCATCTCCTTCCCAACCAAAGAATCGTCGTTTCTGAAAAGGCGAACACCCCAAGAACAGACTGAACACCCCCAAGAACACTCCATGAACATGCCATAAAACGCCAAATTGAAGGCTGAACACCTCACAAACCACACCAAAATCGACTACTTAGCTCAAAAGTACTTCGGTTAATCATCCAAAGTTACATTTGGTGCGGGAAACGGCCATTTTTGTAATCCGTTGTTGGTGTTGTGATACCGATGTGCTGTTTTGCGCGCCAAAAGTACTATCGGGGTGTAATACATTTGGAGCGTGGAGTGATTTGCCAGCAGTGAAGGATGGGTGTCTATAAATATGGGAGAAGACCTCTTTTTTTATTATAATGGAAATATGAAAAAGGCAACGTTTTCCGAATAATCCTAGGAGGATACACCTATCTTTAAAAAAACTTTGAGCCAGTTGCCTACAATACACTTACTTGAAGGTGCCCTCAGAGGTATGGAGAAATTTCCAAGGTAAATGAAACATCTCCAAGAAAGTTGTTCGGAGATACCCCCGTGAATGTCTATTGGACAATACCTTACAATTCCAGTATTCTTTTAATTTCTTCATTTTGTGATAGTTCTAATAGAGTAACCACAAGAAGTACTCTCTCTGAGTTTCGGCTAATGCTACAAAGCATTTCCTTTTGATTTTATTGAATATGAAAGATAGCAAATTTTTATAGTTCGATGTCCATAACAGCCGTCCAAGTTTCTTATAGAAATACCTGAAGTTTTCGAATCACTGCACATCTACCCCCGTTCAAAGGTGATCTGAGTCCAAAATTTTTTACTCCGACTCCAATCCTGCTCCGAATAAATTGACTCCTGCTTCTGCTCTTGTTGTAGTGCAAATTTTTAACTCCAACTCCTGGTAAACTCCTGTTTAATTACAGCTTTTAGTTTAGATACTTTAGATACAAAAATTTGTTTTCACAGTGGACCACTTTTGGCTGTGTTAACTCAATAGATAGAAGTTTATAGCAACAAAGTTTGCAAATAAATTTTATTCTGTTTTCACCGCTTTCCCATATCAAGTTGTTTTAGGTCATCTTGTTCATGAATTGTGATGAAAGTCAAATTTATCATACTTGACTTCTTTACAAGTGCAGTGTCACAAGCCTCAACATCTTAGATTCTGAGCAAACGATCAGAGTTTAAAATAAGCAACAAAAGATGTCTAAGTTGATAGTTGCTGAGTGTGCAAATAATTGTCTGAACTAATTTAATGTCAATTTGTGCTACCAGACATTAGCCACAAAAATGCAACTGCTGTAATGGTGTCTTTACGTAGGCAGTAATTCATTTTAAATTCCCTTTTGCGTAATTTTTCCTAACGTAAGCGAAAAAAAATTCAAGACTGAAACTATCATAACATAACTCCGGCCCCTGGTGCGGTATTTTTATGTAATTCCAACTCCGGCTCCTGCTCCGACTCCGGCCAAAATAGCTAAACTCCGGGTCCGACTCCTGCTCCGGCTGTTGATCACCTCTGCCCCAGTGCTCTGCCCCCGTTAAGGCGGGTTTCCACTTAAACGAATGCACCGATTGGGCCGATTAGGCCCACTCGGCCGAGAGGGTTGAAAGTTTCCACTTAAACGAATGCACCGATTCGGCACCCTCGACCGACTGACATGTGATTTCCTGTAACACATGAATATGGCTACACAATAATTTTGCCATGAAAAAGTTGAGTGTGGGTGAGGCTTTGGACAGGTGAAGGACAGAAAAGGAGGAGAACATTTCCTTAATCCAAGAAATGAAACGTTTACTGAACTACTATTTGCCAAATATTTAGGGTCAATCATTTACAACCCTGGATACCGAGGCAGGATACAGTTGGAGAGGACATGAACACTTTTCAAAGGACAATTTGGAGTACGAAGCTTCCTGGAGAACCTTGAGGGGTATGGATTGCTCTAAAGGAAAGCTCTAGATCAAATTTTTCATGCAGATTAAAGTAAACTAGCAATGAAGAAAGCAAGATTAAAATGCTTACTATAAATTTACATGGAAACTTAGTTCTGTAGATAGCAATTTTGACTCGAATTTCGGTATGAAATTTTCTTCATATTTTTGAAAATTGCCCCTGTATCCAGAGTTATAAATGACTGGCCCAGGGAAGTGTGAAAGTCTATCAGAACCTAGAGGCCCCAGAATCACAAAATCATGCGAAAAGAGAAGCCATTTCACCTGCAGAACGCTTTGCCATTAGTTGCAATAGATTTTCACACTCTATCATAAATGCGTGCCAAACCGATTACTTCAAAAGCGTTGTTCTTCACTCGATTGTCAATTACACCCCCGCTTGAAGGATCCCACAAACATCGTTACCTTCGTACATCTTCCACTAAAGCCTCTTGGAATGCTGCACGATGCAGTTTTACAAGTTAGTACTTCCTCACTGCTACTCGGCATTTCCGAAGCCTATCTTTTTGAATTGATACATTGCCTGCTGTTGGAATGCAAATATTAGTGAGTTTCCGATTCACTACGTAGCTCGGTACGGCTACGTTTGGAGACCTGGACTCTAGCGCGGCCTGGCCATGCCTGGGAATCCTCCCACCGTACTACGCCATTTCACTACGCTAAGGGGCAATGATCAACGTACTGTTGACTACGTTGGGAATAGTAAGGTAAGGATCAATTTCCTTAACAAGTTCTACGTTGATTTGACATCGATTTTATTAAATGTTATTTTACTGGTTGCCCCATGGTCTTTTTTGTTCTATTTGCTCTCGAATTGGTTTAGTTTTAGATTGACTGAAGAAGCACCAACGATGGAGGCCCAGCAGAGAAGCACATGTAATCAAAACTCTAACACTCGAAATCCAATGTTCGTATCAAAAGACTGAACTGTTTAGCCTTTTTCCTTGCATCATTCATTCGTATATACTTACTTTAAAATTCTTTGCATTCGGTATGAATCAACTATGTCAAATCCAGCTCACTTTGGCAATGTCCTGTCCATAATATTTAATCATTTGATGTTAGAGAACTATAACATTCCCCAGAGCACCATGTTCTCTGGATAAAAAGCTTTGCAATATATTTTGTTATACATTCTTGAATTATAAGCAAATAATTTCCAACTGCCAAAATATAAATAGGTGGTTCTCCACATACCCCTTTAAACACTTTGCATTGCCTGTAATAATATGCTTTGCTATGAAAATCACCCCATCATTGACTTGAAAAGCATGGAGTAGTTTTACCTTATCATTGTTAACTTTAATATCTATATGCAGTTCCTAAATAAAATTGTTGTATACAATGTAATATGATTGAAAATTGTCTTATCTGGTTTGTTATTGCTCTGTAGACCAAAAATGGTGT
>WIPJ01000400.1:610226-635200 GCA_018155075.1 Cassiopea andromeda
AACAAGAGGAACTAAGTAAACAACTGTGTGAGCTAAAGGAAATGCTATCTAGCTTGTCAAAAAGCTACTAAACATTATAATATTTATTCATATATGAAACTACTACTTCTGCCCTATTATATTCATATTCTGGTATTATTTTCTATTTGGTAGTATTTCAAAATCTATTGAAGTAGCTATTCAAACTGCTTATTGGAATAGTAAATGGAGCTGATTGTCATTGGATTACAGCTTCAAGGGAGTTGTCTCATCTCAAGGTACTAAATAATGATATAAAGGACGGAAAATGTATGCAAAGAATTTCAGCACTAAAGTCAGGGTAATAACAAGTCCCAAGAGTTCTCAAACAAACAAATGTCTCTAATACTTCACACCTGTTGAGGCTCGCTGACTTATCTTTGATGTAAAGGGGGTCCTCTGATCTTTTTGAAGCTACCCATAAATATCAGTAATGAAGAAAGATGTCCTTATAGTTGTCATCACTGCTGTGAAACTCGTATATCAAATTGCAGTACAGTATTTGCATAGCGGCAGAAACGATAAAATCCTTTTAGATGGACATGAAATGAAAAAAGCACCGTTCGTAGACCTCTAAACATCCCTAGGAAGATTGCAGTAGCTTCACCATAATCCTACTCAAACTCTTCTTCACCAGAAAAACTGTATAGCACAACTTTCGAAATTGATCCGCCATTTTGTTTACATTTAGACTTTGATGACCGCGCTAGTGCTTAGGTCTCCAAACGTAGCCGTACCGAGACTACATAGTGAATCGGAAACTCACTATTGCCTGCACATTTGAACTTCTTACTTAGCAGATTCGGCCGAGGGCAGTCGAAGGAGAATCCACATTTGGGCCTACTAAGCATACACCAACACTGTCCGCCTCGGTCGAATCGTTGCATTCGTTTAAGTGAAAACCTGCCTTTACCTCGTTTGGCGCGTAAAACAAGACATCGAAGCTACAACACCAACAACAGAATGCTAGAATGGCCGTTTGCCGCACCAAAAGTAATCTTGGTTGATTGATCCAGGGACGAAAATAAGTGGCTCAATTGGGGGTTGTAGAAGTATACAATTCCAACTATGACCGAACTTTCATTTGACCTTTTCACAACCCCTCTACCTATGAAAATAATTTATAAATTTCCTAAAAGAGGCACGCCACATTGGAAAATTTGGTTGTTTACAGGGTTTGCGAGCTTGACATACATTACGGAAATCTGTAGCAGGGATCCCAGTTATAAATTCAAATTAGTCATCGATAATGGGGTGTATGGGTAAATAGAAAACATGAAATGTTTTAGTTAGTTAGCAAATCTTTTAAAACAGAGAGAGAATATGGTTCTGGGGGCTCCGCCCTTTCAGACTGCTAGAAAACGCCTTCCCTGCTTTATCATCTATTCCAAATCTTGCAGAAAACGAACTACTAAGTGAAAATACAATGTATACTTAAAGGTCAATTGTGGTTATTTTAAATCTAGAAAGGTCGCTACAATAATAGAGAAAACAAAACAAAGGCTAGGCCTAGCTAGCCAAAAAATTTGAGCTCATCCAGAACTTAATAATAAATGATATTTATACATACAAGTTGCCTTGCTCGGAATGCATACTCTGTTATCAATGAAGGACCTTTTCAACGAAACAAACAATCATAGTGCACTCATCAAGTCCAATAATTGCAAGTGTAGTGTTTGACTTTCCAGCTAAAGGTTAATTGGCCAAATGTTTTCCAAGTATAGTGTTTGGCTTTCCAGCCAATAGCTACCCAGCCCAACATTGCGAGCTTATCTAGAAAAGCGCCCTTACCAATGTCGTGTCCACACTACACAAACTAACCTAGGTTCGCCCCAGATTAGTTTAATCTAGGGCGCACCCAGGTTGTGCCCAAAATGAAGTTACCTAATTTACAGTGTGGACAGAAACTTGGGGCGAACCTAGGTTAAGAGAATCTATGCTCTTACAGGAGGAATGTCGTTCTGAATCCTCGTTACAAAATCAAGCATGGCCAAGAACAACGTGTACGGTATTAACATTTGTAGTTCAAGTATTTTTCTAAAAATCGCAATGATAACTGTACTTGAAAGAATATAGAAGAATTTAGCTTTCGAAAAGAATTCAGAACGTCATTATGCCGCTGCTGATGTAAATTAATAATTATGTATACGCAAGCACAATTTACACTCAGAAAAGCACTTAAAAGTAATGATCAATTAACTGAAGCCGCCATTGCGCATGCCTTAAGCGTAAAACTAACCTAGGTTCGCCCAGGTTGTGTACACACTACATTTTTTCACAACTAACCTGGGGCGAACCTAGGTCGAGCCCACCTCCGAAGCTGGGCTAAACCAACCTGGGGCGAACCTAGGTTAGTTGTGTCCACACTTGGAAAATCTGACCTGGGTTAGTTGAAATCTAGCGCGAACCTAGGTTTGTTTGTGTAGTGTTGACAAGGCTCAAGTCAACATATCCCAAGTGAAATATTTGGCTCTCCAGCTAAGATTATCTGATTAGCTGACCCATCATTGTAATCATTTAAACTATTGCCATAAATATCTTGAACCACTGTTTACACTAATTAACCCTGAGCTATTGTCGGGGATGCCGGAACAATAGTGGGGCAAGGGGAGTCAACAGGAGCAAAAGGGCACCGAATTGCATGGGCACCACTTACGGACACCGCCTAGCTAAAGCACATATTAGGGACCCAAGGTACCTCTTTGAGACATTTTCATTCCATCCGTTAGCATGGCCTATATTTCACACTTTTGTACACATAATTATCTCTTCCATCAAATTTGCCAAACCGCCACTTCAGATTCAAAAGGTTGCATTTAAACATGGGCTCCCTACATTCTGACTGCTTCCTATGTCCTTGACTATCCCAATAAGACATTGACTGCTAGATGAAACTCAAGAGTATACATGGTTCTCATCAGATACTAAGGATAGCATCACCTCAAAGAATTTCAACAGACTTGGCCAGCTTAATTTTTGAGCCTAATATGGAAAGGAATAATAATTCTCTTCCTCAAAATTTGCGCTTTGTACTGCTACTTTTATAAAGAGCAAAGCAATCAACAGTTATTCCCTGTGTAAGATAATAAGAATTGCTGAGTCATATTTCATATGGTCTATAAGATCTATGACAACAATTGAAATACAGTTTCAAGCAGGAGGGCTTGAAGGAAATCATGTAGACTCTTACTTTGGAGGTTCAACTTTGTCCAAGAGCAACACAGGAAAAAGGCAATCACAGTACATATAAGAGGTGGAAGACTTATGAAAGCATGAGAAACTTGTACAAGAAACAATAAACAATTTCATAAGTAAAAATTACCTAACTATAAACTCTATGAAAGATCACTGTATACTATACTCACAACTCAAGAGATAATAGGATTATGTCCAATGGCCTAGCCAGGGTCACCAGAGATGAAACCAGGGGGGTATGGGGGTGAGTAAATTTGCCATTATGCAGGGCAAAATGGCAGTACAAAGCATTTTGCCAGGGTACCTTACTTTACCCAGGATCATTTGACCAACTACTGTTACAAAAAAGGTCACAGAAAACACTATGGGAAACTTGCTGGTTATAGATCTCATTCTCACAAGGCCAAATGTCTGACAACACCCCCTAAATATACTGAAGTTAAATCCCTGAGGGCTGCATCTGTGGAGGAGGCAAAAGAGGATGGACCTGGGGATGGACAGAGAAAAAACAGGGCTTGGGTCACAGAGGAGGCAGGGGGAAAATTGTGGGACCCAGGGGCTAACTATAATGGTGGGGGCATAGCTCATGGTTAGTGATGGCTATCCCTTAATCTGTAGAGCCAAACAAACAATAAAGGGGTCTGTTGTAGCCAGTATTTGAATTATCTGCTGGTATGAAATGGAAGGAAAGAGTAATGGGGTCAGTGGCTTCATATGTCATCTTTTTCTGGGGGGTGTAGAGTAATAATTTACCAACAGAAAATGATAAAGCTGTGACTTTACTGGTGGAAGTGCAAATTCTTATTTTATAGGGTGTGTTGATGCAAGAAATGGCATTTTCAATAATCTTGACTATGTCATGCAGCTAATTACTGAAGATTCATTGAATTCAAATTTACCAATGAGATCATTGATGGTTGGGGGTGCAACACACCACACCCTCTACCTAGCTACACCCCTGGATGGGAGTAAGGGGGCTGTGGCCCATGGATATTGTTTAGCGACAGCCATCAAATACCAGAGAAAAGCTAACATAAAAGGCAATCTATTACTACCATATTCATAAGGGCAGCCTCTCTCTTGCAGGGGTATGCATTGACAACTTTAAAGTGAGAGTATACACAGGAGAATCTTCCAAATTTCAGAAAATTTACTAAAAAGTGACATAGAAAGTGGCCCAATAAGCTTTGTCTTCCTCCTACTTTTGTGGATTAGTTCTACACTAGGCCCCCCCACCATCATTTCTCCTCACTTCCACTTCAATACAGCTGCTACCAGCACCCAGGAGGGGTCACTTGAGTCTATGTATGGGGGTCCATCTAAAATTTTGGGTGAGGATTCATATGGTGACCCAATACTTTTGGGGGCTTTCCAGTGATGACACATCATAGCAATTTGTTAAACTCAATAATGCCATTTTGAATAGATCTCATCAAGTAATTAATTTGATACTTTTGGTTGCATGCAAGTTTCTTTGATACTCTTGGGTGAATTTTGGACCTTGCGGATAGAGCCCTGTATAAAAATGCTCGAGTGGCCCTCCTGGGTGCTAGCACCAACCATTTAGGTCCCTTCCTACTTTATTCAGGTCTATAGCCCATCCTCCTACAACCCCTCAGGATAATGAGCTTCTGGAAACAGGGGTGACGCCAGCTATCACAGACTGGGGGGATTTTGGATGCTGCAGCCTAAATTATAACGCAATTTTGTTGCCACACCTATTTCAAACTCTTGCTATCTAGCAAGAGTTTGAAATGGAATTGATCTTGAGAGGAATGGGGTTCCATCCCCCCGTGGCGTTGCTACTGTCTGGAAGAACACGTCAGCAATAACGAGGGAAATCATCCATATGTTTGTAGGTCAGAAAATTGGCATTAATGATTAGTGTGAGCATAAGAAATAGCTTAGACCAGGATGGCTGTAAGAACCTACTAGCCAATCATACCGACAACACAAAAAGAAATGTGCAAACTTCCAGTATCTAGGAAACACGCAACCAAAGCTATATTGTGTATTCCTTCCAATGCTTTACATCATTCTAAATGTGTGCTATAGTTTTAGCGTTGATAAAGTTCTCACTTACTGTCTTGATGCTGGTTGTGCATCTCGTTCTCCACGCCGCCTAATGGATCTATTTGAACTAGCACATGATCCCATGGTCACTTTTATTACCTCTTTACAGAGACAAAACTCTCTGCAACCCAAGCTGTCCCGCTGCAAATTGAAGGCAGCAAAGATAGGCTACCATTGCTAGACCTACACTTCCTGTTGTTGTTGTTTTGCAAGCAAGCATAGCAACCATTGTTATAAATACCTGCCCAACAAACGCGCGTGGTGTCCCTCGCTGGGTGTAGACCCGAAATTGCCGAGCGAAATTTTCGCTAGACAGGGGCAGTGGCGTGAATATGGGGACAAATACCCCTACTTTTTGCCAAGATGGTTCTCGGAGATTTCTTTACATCCACTAAGAAAATATTCCATTCAATTCAAATTCAACTACTAACTAAGGGCCTGATTACGTGGGTGAGTTGACCCGCGTCTGGCTCTGTGACCCAGCTGGACTCCTTGGTCAAATCCTTATGACAGCTATTTCGCAATTACCTGAAGTGAGGCAACCCGACAAGGCGGGTTAACTCGCTTTTTGAAAGTGGGTCAACCCGGTAAAATGAGTTAACCCTTTTTATGTAATATCGCAAACGTGTCAGCTTCGGATTGACCCACTGCATGCGGTTGTGTTTTGACCATTTCTATGGCTTTAATCATGAATAATATAGGGGATATGGTTGCTGTATGTTCAAAGAAATTTACTGGGACTTCGAAAATGGTGGAAACTTTGATAAATTCATTGATTGGCTTCAAGTTTAGGATGGAGCCTTTGCAAATGGTATTTTGGCGGTAATAAACAATGTTAACACGAACAGAAACAAGGGAAAATGGCATGAATCTACACAATATCAATATCGTAACATTTGTCCTAGGAATATTCAAGCTCGAACTAAGTGAAAATGGCTGTGGATAGTAAAAAACAAGCATTTGTATTGTTTTCTATCGGATTCAGCCGGGTTGGCTGAAGGTCACAGCCGAGGCAAAAGCGGGTCAAGCACCCCACGTAATCCCGAAAGTTTGGCGAGTCAGAGCCGAGTTACCAGAGGGTCAACTCGCCCACGTAATCAGGCCCTAACCAATAATATCATTGTAACTAAGTAATTCAATATCATTAAATAGCAACAACAACAAGCAAACTTTACTTATTAACATACTACAGTTCAATATTATAGGAAGGAGCAAAAATAAAAGATGCAGTTAATAAAAAGTCTAATGCAAGGTAGCTGATTTCTAAGGAGCTCTCTAAGTAGGTTAACTAACGAGAAGAGAGCCCCCTTTGCCTTTTTTTCTAAATTGCATCTGCGTAAGCTTAACAGAGGTAAGCATTGTATTTGGAGGGGGGATAGTAGGAAACTTTCACAGAAGAAGAAGGCGAGGCCAAGAATGTTTCACTTATTCCCCCTACTTTCATAGCCCTAGCCATGCCTCTGGACAGGGGGGACGCTAGGGGAGGACTAGGGAGGCCATAGTCCCCGTCAGAAGCAGGGACGGCACCACAAGGGGAGTAGACCCCCCACTTCTCGCCAAGGTCGATTTTCAAATTTGTCCGAACTCGATTAGAAAATGTTCGGGTTGGGGAGAGAGACCTCACGCAAGATTTTGAAAAGGGTGTGGCAACCAAATTGCAGGTGTGCAAATTTACGGCGTAGCACCAAAAATCTTCCAGTCTGCTATTGCTGGCGCCATCCATGGTCGGAATACGCTAGTCCCCCCGCTGTAAGGTGAAAATGCAATTTTGCAATGCAATTGCAAATGCAATTCAAAACGTAGACATAGCAAACTATTGGTATTACAACAAAAGTCGTCAGTGCGTGTTAAGCACTCGCATGTCCACGTCGTTGTTGGTGCAACTTTTCGCCGACTCAGATAACGGTTTCAATTTGCTATTAAGTCTTAAGAGTTCTTGCTATTTTGTAGCGTCTTAAAGGTTGTAAATTCTAGGGAGTCTAGTACTACGTTTCCTTAATTGGTTCCTTATTAAAAAAATTTGTATGCAAATACAGTAAATCAAATTCAAATGAAATTATAGTCTTGTTACAAAGGAATTTTAACTACAAGCTCTGCAGTAACGTTGCTGGCAAATCACTAGCGAAAGAAGAATTTAAAATATGGGGGGATATGTGTTCAGGTGCACTCACAAGTAAAACAGGGCAGCTCTGTCAACTGCAAAAGGACAACTTACATGCAGAATTGTTTGTGTTTGGGCACATACTCCCCCTCCTCTTATTCCGAAGTTCATGTGACCATGATTCCTATAAATAAGGTATTCAACCTTCCTTGCAAGTATTCTGCATTTAAGCTTTCAGAAATGATTATACAGAGGCTGTTGTTGCTTGGCTTAATTCCAGTCTGATAACTACAATTTTCTAAGTCGCCATGTAGTAAGTTGGACTCCTTATGCTAAAGAATTAAGCCTCAAGTAATTGGCAAAGGCTCACGGGGCTTGAGCTTAACTCAGTACTAATTTTCATCTAATATCAATTTGCTCTTTAAATAATAACAAACAAGTAACTAAAGTGAATGATGGTGTACAGTGAGCAGTGGTATGACGAGACACCTTTTGTTGGGGGAGGGGGTGTTTTGACCAATTGACCACTATTGTTACTAAACAGAAAAAGGTCACAAAATACTGTTGTCAACTCTCTGACTGCCTTGACCAACTTACTTGCAAATTTGAAAATATTGGGGCGTAAGGCCCCTCCACGCCCCCCAGTCAGCACATCCCTGATGTTCTAGCTATAAAATAGTATTTGCATGATAATTTTATAACTAAAGTGAATGACTGCACAAGAATATCTTGTAAGCTTCCTTTTGCTTACAAAGTAGTATTTGTTCCAATAATTTTTCCCTATCGGTTGAAATTACTAGAATTAAGAGCAGGGACGAAAGAAAAAAAATCGGATCAATTCTATCACGGGCATGAGATTGTACGATTCCAACATTATATAGAATCACATTTCTCTACAAATGATATTCCCATTACAATTAAACATTATTTTTGACACGCTTTCTACAGATTCGAAGAATCTAAAAACGCAAGGAAAGTTAACGGACATGCAATAATACGGTACATAATGTATGGCACAAGTACATATTCGCATATATTGTTTCAACACTTATACAAAGAAAATAGAAACTGAATAAAATTAATAAGTGAATCAGTAATACTGCGTTAATGCAGAAAGATCTCATTTTTAATGGTTGGTCTACTATATTACCAATGTGATAGACACGCTGAATTTTGCAACAAGGACGACTACAACATCTGAGAAGTAAATTCAAGGGAAATAGATATCTAAGTTCTCTACGATACATTGATAGGCTGTGAACATCCCGAAATTCTGGAAAAATATACAAGGTGATAAGGATACAAACAGATCTGACTTCAACGAGTGCCAACCGAAAAATTCTATAACTGAAAACACTGCAGTTGCAACTATAGAGACACATCTTGCATGAGTACGCAAATCTCGGCAAAAAGTTCTGGTACAAAATCAACTGCAGTTGCGTAAAGGTGAATATTAAAAGGCGCTCTGTCTTAAATCAGAGTATGGTTCGCAGTTCTGCTCGAAAAAGTCGTAACGAAATTTCCAGGATGAGACAAAATCTAACAAAAGAGAGCCAGAAGCCAATCATCTATGCAAAGTAAGCTCTTTGCGTGCTCTTATAAAACTTTCTATTGCCCTATATAAACAATTTCCTATGGGCCCAATGCCATTACTTACCCTTTTCAATATTAATAAATTTATGCAATCACAGTGCGGCTCCTACGTCTAAAATAGCAATACTTTTCAGGACAACAAAAGAATAGATTATTTCTTCTTTCTTTGTAGTTGCAAAGTTCCTTGGTCCCTGATAGAAAAAAATGATATCAAATAATCAAAAGCTTCTAAAGGAAACTTAAACTATGACATGATACATTTAACAAGCTTTCACTGAATTCTAAAAGCATGCTACAGGAAAGACGGGCAAGGAGCATTGAGCATGTAATGGAAAGAAGAGGTGCGAAATCATGTGCAAAATGAAACACATAATTCAAAGAGCAAAATAAAATAAAGAGCTATTCTCAACACTTGTTTAAGCTTTTAGAGGTTTAGGCTCATTTTTACAAATAGCAGGATCGAGTTGATCAGCTGATTCGACAGCCAAACATTAAGTCGAAACGTTTTCAGTGTCTTTTGCCTGAGAGGGTGAAACAAACTATAGCAACACAGAACATTGAATTTTATCTACTAATGTTTTCATTTTAAAATTCATGGAAGCTGACATAAGACCTATATCTCATTGATGCCCCCTTTTAGAACAGTTACAAATGGCTTTAATTCCGAAAAGGAGACGATAGGCAATAACCACTCAACTTTTCAGGAATTCTAACTAAAGGTCTGGTGTTTCCAAATAGATTTTTGCAACTAGTCTCTTCCTTTTCCACTTAATCTTCATATAGAGATCTTTCAACTAAATCATTGCTATCTCAACAAAATACGCACGGACACATCTATCCGATGCTCTAATTATGATACAAACTTATTACCTAGAATTGGTTCGATTCTTGGCTCATCATATAATACAAAATAAACGGAACATTTCTACAATGTGTTCATCGTGGACTAATCATCCTGCAATACCTTCATGTTTGGCTCAATCTAAGGTAGCGTTTACACGGGGCCGACCGAATATTTGGTCGGTCAAACATTTGGCCACTTAGGCGTAACGTTCACACGGGGCTGGCTAACCGACCTCAAATTAGGTCACTTAGGCGTGCAAATATTCGGCCGCTTACGAAAGCAACCTTGGGCAGCATTCACACGGGGCCGACCTAATATTTGGCCGCTCAAATAGTCTGCCGGCCCTGTGTAAACGTAGCCTAATATTTAAAAGAAGAACATTTTGCTTGCATAGACTTTTATACAATTTTCCTTTTCTATGCCTTTCGCAGAAATTCGCAAATACTAGTACATGATGCCGTGTAAAATGCACAATTTGAGAACGTTCATTCCCAAGAAAGCTTCTTCCCACACAGCATTTCCCAAGTTGTTCCTTTCTCTAACGTTTAAATACCTAAAATAAAACTAATCTAAACGACGTTTACCTAAAGGTGAGTACTTTGCCTAGCCTCTATAAAAAATAAAACTTCCCTCACGACATGTGAATACTGTACCATAAGGACAAATAATTCTTGAATGAAAATTTGTAGATATCACACGTATCTTATTTCAGTTTCTAATGGACTGTTCTTGAATGAGAAGGTTTGTTGCAAAACTAGAAATATAATTCCGTTTTCTTATTTGATTTATCAGTGAAATGATCTCTTTTTTAATTAAATTTAGATTGCTTTGTATCTCAAACGAGGTTGTCTGAGTTCCACTGTTCTCCTAAGGACCACAAAGCAACAGAAGTCCGTTTTGACACTCCCTTCTACCTTCTCTTTATCTTGTGATAATACCTTCTTCCAGAAATCAAATGACGTTATTACGAGTCCAAATGAAAGCAGTTGGGTAATGCCAAAGCATATTAAAGTAAAAATGATCGTTTACTGCAATACAATATAATACAACTTCATCTATTTCTAGACTCACTTTTGACAAAAAACATACTTAGATGGTCATGTGAAGAATGGCTGCATCATTCAGAGATTGTAGTAAATTCCTATCTCTTCATAACACTATAACTGTTTTAGGACTTGTAAATGGCAATGAGTTCTGGATGATTTCATATGGAATTCATTCCTTACAAAATATACTTCTCAAAAACTCAACCTCTTTCATCTGGTTACTTTTAGTCCATAATGAATTAATAAAAGTTATATCAAAACTCTATTGGCTATTTCTTTGCCAGAGCCATTTCTGATGAATAGATTTTATCATCTCTTCATGAAGTTCCCTAGTAATTAAAACATTTCAGTACTATTCTAAGAAACTCTACACTAAAACAAATGAGCAATATATTTGTCATCTACCACAAATTACCAACCAGAACAATACCTTCAACTTGATTGGTCCTTCATTTCACTGCATAGTAAATAACTAAGCCAATCACTGATAGGATTGTTATACATATAATAGCCAATATGATTCTATTCTGAATGACTCTAGAAATGAAAAAATTGTTCTGATTGAACTATATGGTTGCTTGGCAATAATTTAGATAACGCCATAAAATTGAGAACAATTTTTGCTAGATGCAGTACACCCTAACAGCCCATTTCTTCCATAATTACAAAGCAGGTCGTCAGTTTCAGACTGACACTAACAACTGATGCACTGGTCTAAATTCCCCAACAATTTTGTATATGCATATTGCTTTAATCAGTAATACGTAAAAACTATTCAAGAATTCATGCCAAAGGATCCGACAAACCTAGATAATGTGAACATAAATAGTTCAGAGAAAATATCAAACAGTTTTCAACACTAACTGCTACAAAGCAAGTGTTTTTCATTAAGAAGTCACCAAAACTTCTAATAACTGAGCAAAGGATAAAATCAGCTTTTACGATGTATCACTAGGTAGACAAATCTGACTCAGTGGTATTGACATAAACAAGTCATACCTTGACATTGAAAACGCATCTATTCGTTCAATATACTGTATATTTGTAGATAAAGACTTACACAGTGTAGTTTGCTGCTGAGCACTGCTCTTACCAAATCCATCGGGGAATAACATTCCATTAACAATGAGTTTAACTCATAATTACACAACATAACAGCTGGATTGAACGGGACACTGCCTAGATCAGAGGTATTCACATTTTTTCTAGCGAGGGCCAAACGGAAAAAAAAGGATAGGGCCTGGCTATACTGTGAAATTATTTGACAAAACTGGGCTTGCTCTAAGTTGAGCAACTTAATGCCTTAGTGGTGTAGAATTTTCCTGTATATCTTTACTAAAATAAACTTTTCTCTGACTTGCAGGTTCGCTGTCCTCTGCAAAAGCGTGCTCGTCCAGTACTGGTAGTTTTGATGTTTTGTCTCGGCTCCGAAGAAAGTTATAACCTCTCATCACAGCAATGATTTAAATTCAAACTAAACGGAGGCTTGTCATTGATACATTTGAAACAATACTCATTTTCACGCGTTTAATCTTTGCGCTTGCTTGCCATTTAGCGCCTATACGGTTCCACCATTTCTGGTGACGTATGGTACAGTTTTCCCCTGCTTATTCTTGCATATTGGAGAAACATTGTCGTCTCCATATGGTGCTAACTCTGAAAAGTGCAACATAGCTAGCAGCCAGGATCTCGTGAGGATCAAAATCACTTAAAACTCATAATTTTGTTCTGAACCATTAGAAATTGGACGAGAGGCTGCAGTTGACCTACAGGTCGTAGCCCAAACGCATTTGATTACTTTTGCAAATAGCTGCTACTATCTACAATAATGCCAGTTCACTGAACTTAGAATAAGAAACCAGTTCAGCAAGAAGTATTCATGAATAGAAAGCAAAGACCCCGAAGAATTCAAATCTCAAATGCTCTATCTTCAATTTGAAAAACTTGCTGCTCTACTCAATGACAAGTATGGCAGGATAAAACCACTATGAAGGGACAATCATTTTTAAAAAATCACATGAAAGAATTACCTCCGCATCATACCGCTAAGAATCCGTGAACTTTTTCCAATGTTACCGTCAGTGTACCTTAACTATTCAAAGAATAATGTAGTTTTAACAATCAATTAAAAATCACTGGACAAGTAAAAGAACCAAAATGAATCGTATTTATTGAGTGGGATGATAAAAGACTTCATTAATCACCATAATGAAACGACGACCAAAATAACAAAATCAAATAAATGCCTATAAAAATAAAAGGAGTTATGGAGCAAAAAGTAAAACTGTATAAACAAAAACACTTCTGCGTCTGACCGCCAATTTCATTTTATTTCTAATTCTTAGGCTATGCTTGCATGAAACTAAAAGCAGCCAATAATTGTCAAAAACAAAGCAGCCAAAAATATCATCAAAAATATCATCTAAGGTTTAAAAACGAGGCAATTCATTAGGGCTATGCAAGCATGGCCTTCACCTTCATCTTTAAAAAGTTGGAACAGTATTCGTTGTTCTATAGTTCTTTGGCAGTGAAATCCAAGTTATAGCCCCCCTCTCCCAGTATGCAAAGCTGTTTTGTCCACATTTTTAATCTTGGGGGCCTTAGATGGAATTACTAAGATACTTAATTTGGAATATCGAAGCGTTCTGTTTGTCTTGTAGATATGCTACTAAATAGACTGGACAGATTCTGTAGCACAGGCAGTTATTGCTTCAAACCATGCTTACAGAGTTTCAATAAATCATTTCAGTGAATCTAGGCAATCGTATTTGTCTAAGAAGGGGTCCATTGCTTCTCTTCTAATTCTGTTTTGTGGCTTTTCTAGAATATGGCAGGTAGTAATCTCACATGCCACTCAAGCCGATCAGCAGGACCTAAAATGAGGTTCGACAAGCCCTTGATAAAGAATCTTTAAAGTATATGTAGGAATGGATTTCTTGGAATATTTAATCATAGCTACAACTCAAATCACTCTCGAACAACTACCTTTACACAGAATTTTCATTTAAACACATAATCAATTTGTACACCCAGGTATTTAATAGCAATTGTTGCCCAAATGCTTTGTAGTTTGCTAAACAAGGCTTATTGTGCTTCTTCACTCAAACTCTTTTACCCAGTGAAAAGCAAACTATAAAATAACCTTGCAATAAAAAATCGCTAGATGACCCGCGCGCATCACTAATCCCTAGAGGGCTTCATGTTAATAAAAAAAATGGAATCAGAAACAATTTGCTCACATTAACTTTCTATCGACTCTACAGTTGAAGCACTCAAAATACTAATAAAAAACATCCCCATTTGCTTGCTCTCATTAAACGTCTCTGTTTTATGTCAATTCTCTGTTTTTGCTTCCCCAAAACATATTTCACTTACTTATAAAACCAAACAACCATCATGGAATATGACATACCCTGTCTCTTGTCCTCGTTATGGTCTCTCTGTCTCTTTCCAGGTTTTGCAATATATCGTTTCCAATATCCTCTAGCAAGAGAAATGCAGATGATCAATTACAGTGTCCATTACATTATGTCCCCATATACACAACCAAGCAACTGCATGTCATGAATGGTCAACCTACGGCCTGCGGAGAGTCGTAATCCGACCCACAAAGAATTTTTGATGTCCTTTCCTGTGAATTTATGAATTGTTGTAAACTGTTTGAAATTTAGGTTTTTGTGATAAAAGGGTATTCCAAGCCTAGATGACACTATGCAGTGCATTTTAACAAAAGTTTGCAAGAGTATTTCATACAATATGGTTGAATATTATTAGGTACCCCAGAAATTCGTGCAAAAATATTTGCAAAAAATGTGAGTGTCCTGTGTTCCAAGATTATGATAAGAATCCTTGTGACAGGATTTGACATACCTATGTCTCGTAAGAACGTATGCGCATAATTTTTTTGTCACGTATCTGCTATTCATGGACTGCGGCCTTTGATAAAAAGCAACATTTGGCCCTTATGAGAAAAAATGGTGTCCATGCGTGCTTTAGGCTATCTAAAGTATGCAAAACAAAAACCAGCCACTTCGAAGCAAATTCTGAGCTAATTTTTCCACAAATTCTGACAGCTCTAAAACAAGGTACTATATCGAACACCTGCAATCAGCATACAATACCCTAACTAACATAAACACTATGCTCAACATTCATTGCTTGATAACCCAACGATGCAACCTATTTTGCAACAAATCAGACATGTCATCATGAGAGGGTTTTGTTAATTTCCACAAAATAAGGGAAAATTGATAAATGTGAGTTGGGAGAAAAAGTAGCTCTGTCAAAGAGAATTTTGTAAAAGGTTTGGAAAAACTACTCATGTTAAATATTGAGCTGCTTCCATTCCTCAGATCAAGCTAGGAAATGACAACTAATTTCTGCAATTATTATTTATCCTGGACCAATATTTTAGTTTGCATCTATTGCTATGATTTTGAAATAAACTTGATGCATGTATTGCACTATTATCTGGAGATCTTATCTCCATTAAGGCTATTGAAATCATTTCACTGAAATTAGCAATCACAACAGAATAGATTTAGACCTGTTTCAACACACATGCGGATGCCATCATCTAGTCTTCTACTTGATCGCTCCATTTTCTCAGTATTGTCAAGAAGCCTGCTTCTCTGTTTCAAAAAAGATTTGATAAGGCTAACAATATCTATCAGTCATAAGATAAAAGAGTCTAATCACGCTACAAAATCAATAACTTATAACAATGTATAATTGAAAGACAAATCAAGTAAGAAAAATAAAACCTGGAATGAACTAACAAAATCTCATGACCAATAAAATGATGTTGTGAGGTTCCCACGCTTTTTAGCTAAGAAAATACGGACTATAACAAGAAAAAGGTAGGTTTTGTGGATATCAAGTAGAATTTAGCTCGCTAAGTTAAAAATCCACTATAAGTATGAAGAGAAAGGAGATTATGACGCTAATAGCTTCTTTTTGCCAAAATCGTATACAATATTGACATGTCAAAATTATTTCGAAAAGCAACATGCAAAATCATATTTAATTGTAAGAACCATTTGAGGTCTACTGAAAAAAATAGCTGGCGTGAACAGGTACAACAATTCTACAAGCAGAAAGTACATAATCAAAAATATTAAATTGTCCTTTAGAAATCATAGTCCTTAAGGAGATTCAAGACGGTACCACTAACTATAATTCTAAGGAAATTGAAGGAGAGTGCTAATGAACTATTACTCATAAATTTTAATTCAGATTTATGCAGCTTTGAAATCGACAACAAACCATGATAATTGATCAATTACATTTAAACACCAGCTATGGGAACATTTGATCCTACCTAGGCCTAGGTCCTACTCTTAGGTCCCCAATAAGCGGGGGGGGTTGGAAAATTCTTCAAGATCAAATAAGCGGGGGGATTCATGTAACTACCACAGATACAAATACAATTCTCCTCAGAATTCTTCATTTCGTGTTGATGATAACTTGAAAGCTATCTGGGATTCAAATGCCATCTTGAAGGGTGATGATATGTTATGCACAAATGGCTTGATCTTACATTCATAAAAAGAAACTTTAATGTTCATAATCTGTTGCATCACTCTATCAACCAGTTGATAAATATCACATCATTTAAGCTTCTGCATTACTATTCAAATCGTAGTGAAAGCCCTCTTTAAAACAAAGAATCTGCATTCGTTTACTGGCACAACGCTCCAGTGAAAGCCATATTCTTGTTTCAAGTCTATGAGATGGCCATGTAACAATATTGATAGTGTGTTGCAGCATTGTATTAGCAATCATTTCTCACAGCCTCGGCAAAATTTACACTGACCACGTTATAAGACAAAGTACACCTTCTAGGAGACAGGGGCTCACAAATCAAATTTTATTGTATAATATACAATATTGACAAAAGATGTCTTCACGTTTTTTATTATTTCTATCGCACATAGACCGATAAATAAAACAGGCATTTTAAGCTCTTGCAGGCCCCAAACTCATTACTGAGACGGAATAGTTAGCTACTAAGTTGAAAAGCTCTTTAATTTGAAAAGTATTTGCTACTAAATGAATCTTAGCCATACTATTTAACCTTCATTACTGTTCGTTTTAAGTATAGAACGTAAATTCCTTCAGCATTTGAGTAAACTTAATAAGGTATCCACAGCAACGCAGCTACAATGTTCGATATTCGAGGCAATACGGTTCAGTCCGCTGCTAATAAACGCAAACGTTTCTCCAAAAAAGCATGAAAAACTCTTATTCTCTCTCCAAAGTAACAATGTATTATAATCTCCGTGAAATAGGCAGCGGAAACATGATATATTCCTTTTTGCGTCTAGTGTGCACAAACTTTCTACCTTACTAGGGCGCCATTATGGATTTGCATGGCAGGCCACTGTTTTGTATACAATGGGATTAGCCAGTTAGCGCTCTAGTTCTATGGTAATACACATGCAGAGCAAAGATGGTACCAACATGTTGGCAAAAGATGTGTATAAACGAAGGACTCGCAGTGAAAAGACTTTACACCGCTCCTCTTTTTTTGCTGCTGGATTGCTGTAAAGCAACAGAATATCGAGAACAAGTCATATTTAAGTAAGTATTGCCATAAGTATTTGAAATTAGTTTATGTTAAACCATTTTTTGTTGATTTATTTACTGGTATCGACTTCAGAGCGTAGCAATGTAGGTCGAACTTTATCGTATCATCTGACTTGGCATTAGTTTTGACTTGCTTTTCAGGCAAAACCTCTACCAATATTTCAACTTTATGGTATTTTGCTTATTCCTTCTGCTTTGGTATTTGCATCGTGAAAAGAAGTTTTGGGACGTAGACGAAGGGTTAATTATCAGAATCTCTAGCGTTCTTTGTTCCACAACCTAGGCTACCAATTCTAGTGCTTGGTGACCTGGTAGACTCAAAATAACCTACTTTGGACCGTTGATAATAGGAGTACCTGCAGTGTCTTTCAAGAATTTAGGGGTTTAAATTGCACCCATCAATTACTCTTCAATATCATTGAATTTTCCAAGTCAAAAGGCCTCTTTTTGTATATCCCAAAATTGCTCCTTGACTCTATTATGTCAAATAAATCTGTCATCAAAAGGATGAACTCGCTTGCTGCCTTGTTGCTCTTAGACCCTGCTACCTGAATATTTTGTAATAATTTTATTGCTAGTGGAACAGAATGGCTCAGAGTTTATTAAGTCTATCAGCTGAAGCAATCCTTGCAAGGTGGCAGATTTGATTTTACTTTCAGGGATACTAGAGGGATGTTTCTAGCTTTTTGATGTTATGCCCAAGTTTTTCAATCATACTAATACTCTTTTGAGGCCTCATGAAAATAACTGTAGACAGCTGGTCATTTCTCAGTAAGCAGGTTAATAGTTTTATACATCAACTATTTAAAAATGTCTTGATTTGAATTAGTTGCTAAGATGTATGCAATGCAGACATGGTCTTTAGAACCTGAATACCATGACAGCAAAAATGTTAGTGACAAACTTGTCATGCACCTTACCCTTAAAAGTGCCACAGTCAGCACTTCCAACAATTTTGGACTGCCTTTGTCCCATCTGAGTTGCTTTTGAGTTGACATTTCATCAAGAAACTAAGCTAACCTTTTTAAGGATCCTGATGCACATACAATATTTACTGACTATAATCTTATCATTAGTGGATGCAGCAAATTTAAGGACTTTTTAGCAAATTTCTGAACCCTTGGGCTGTAGAAATGGAATGAAATGGCAAATGCTTTGCTTTCCTGAAATCACTGGAAGCAAGATAATTTGTTGCAATTTTCTGTCTCATTCTGAAATAGTTCATTAGCCATGTGATCAAAGTTTTTTATAATTGATTTTCACTTTGTTTAGACAATAGTTTCAGTTTTTAAGCATCACAATGAATTTCTTAATGGTTTTACTCCTTTTGGAAGTTTCTTTTTCTTATAACTGTCTTTAATTAATTATTCTAGGTGAAATATTGGAGGCATATTTGTGATTTATTTGTATATGTTTTGGATACAAAGCAGCACTTTTTAGATGGATTGAATTAGACTTTGTGATTGGAATTCAGTGCTTTTTACCAAGAGAATTTCGCCAGGAATAAGGACAGTTATTTGTTCATTAGAAATGAAGCAGCTCTCACAAACTCATTGTGATGCAGATGGATGCAATTTTTTGAGATGCATCGCAATAAGCCACTTGTCTTGAAATTTCTATTTGTGGACTGGAAACCTTTTATATAAATATTGACAGTTCATTTTAATTTCATTACTACGTTCTAAGCAGAAGAGTGTTCATTTATATCGGAATTTTTGTAAGCCTGTTATACAAACATTGACTCAAAACGTTCATTTTAATTCTATTACTGACTTCTAAGCAAGTGCTTCATGGAGGGGACTCAGCCCCCCCTCCACTATGGACCATCTTCTACAACCCAATGTTACTTTTTTTTCCTTCTTCTTAATACAGCATAGCATGAAAATTGTTCCCAGACCACTGCCTTTAAGCGTAAGAGTGTTCTTTTATCTTGAAATTCTTGTTATTAGTGAAAATCTTTGTTTGAAAAGCGTAACTTGTTGACTGTGTTTACATTTGCAAGGATAAGGTCCTTTCAGGAGATTTGTTAGCTTGGCGAAGATTTTGTTGAATGTCTAACCAAAACAGTGTGTATTAAGAAGCCAATCAATGATGCAACTAGCAATAATTATTTCACTTTTGAGAATATGAGAAAATGTATGGGCCACATTCAGTTACGTTCTAGGAAATTCTAAGTGACGTTTATGGGCCTAGAAATCTTTCCACCAAACGTGAGCCAGGGCGACTCCTTTTGACAAACAGCTTAAGGTTTAAAATCGTATAAATTTGTGCATATTTGAAAATGATACTTTAGAAACGAAAGTCTTATCTCTTCTTATACATAGGTGGGTTATGTACTGCTCCATGACAGGCCTACTTACTGGCGAAATGAGTTGTTTTTCTGTAGAGAATGCATCTCTCTCTTTGAAATTCAGCGGTTATCACAGCTAAATCCATCATAAAAGACTTTACGTTTGAAGCTGTCACACGATCTCCTAAATAAATGCACGAAATTTGTGAAGACATTTCGAGAAAGCAAGGAAGACTACAACGAAGCACTCTCCCCTGTGACTTCTTGCAGTTTTCTTGCCAACGGGTCGGTACCATTTTGATTCCCCATAGTCATTACGCATCACATGACTTACCAAGCATTCTAGTCCTTCTATTTCTATGCCTTACACTCATCCAGAGAAAGGTCACGCGACGGCACTGGGAATTGGGGACTTGCTCCCAAAAAATATTTTATCAGTACACTTTTACAAAGCCAGAAAATTTTCCATTTGAAGATAAATATGCTAGAACCTTATTAGTTTAGCATTGGAAGGCTTTGACATTTGATATCTAACTGCACTACAGAGAAGCAAACTGAAAGATGCCAAATGATCAAAATTCAAAATGCACATTTGCAGTATTCACTTCGCATTTTTATAAACTGTACACCGAGAAGCTTTCTGTTACACACATAAGGCAAAAGCTCTTGGCCAAAAGTGTCCTGCTTCCGATGGGATTGTCATCAGCACTTTATGTTCGAAGTGCTCAAGTGCATCCGAATATTACAGTGCTGACTCAGTTGCAAAAAGATCCTAAAGCAACTTGTACCTGGGCTGAAAAAATTTTCAAAATAAAGATTTCTATACGCCATATACATGTGACATGATATTTTTGGATCCCAGATTTGGCAGTGGTCAAATTTGCAATGAACAAAGTTCTAGTGTAGAGCAATTCTTTGTACAGCCACGTTGATTCTGGAGTGGAGGGGGGTTTTTGGTTGCTGTAGTCTTTTTCTGATAGACTTTTCGAGCTTGCATTCTAAACATCATCTGGGCAATTTGAAGTTGGTGTCCGGACAGGACTTAGTTTGGGACCCGCCATTTAAATAGGCCTAATGTAGAGGATCTCTGCATGAAATTCAATACAAAGATAAACTCATCCTAGTAAAGAAGCAAAGCTGCAGAGAGGAACATCAATCGAATACATAAACATACTCTAATTGTTATCTACCAGGACATTGAATCCTCTTGAAGAACTTCTATCAAGGCATGATGATGACACATTACATGCAAAGAACCTAGATAAACAGCTCGTAGAAGTTTACAAACGCTTCCACTTCCAAGAAAAATCCTTAGCGAATAAAATATGCAAACACGTTCTGTGCAAACTTACTTAGAAATGTCACAAAATAGAATATAGCATAAACTCCTTAAGATCTAAAGGGGTTGTTGTATACTACCCTAAATAAAGAAGATCCATTGCAGCTTTCAAAAAGGAAATCAAAACTTGGAATGGAACCAGTTGCCTTTGTAAAATTTGTAAATAGACAGTGTATTCCTTTCATTGATGGTCACTTTGCATTCCGTCTGTATTTTTGTGAGTAGCTGGAGTGAATTATTTTGATTATACAACTATGTAAATACCAACTTAAACAATAATTGATGATGTTGATTATGATGATAGTGATGACCAATTTCATATATATTGAGGAATAATTACTGATTTCTATCCATTTCCAAGGGAATTCTATTTCTTGAAGAATTTTAAAGAGGGAGGTGTGGAAAACCTTTTTCAATCATTTTGATACGAAATGACACAAACCTGATCCTCAGAATGCCCCATGTCATCGCCGGCTAATAGTTCAGCCCTAGCAGTTTCATGATCTGAGAACGCAATCCTTGCTTTTCTCTGTAATATAAAATGCAAACTATCAATAATTATCAATAGCGAACATTTCCTCTTGCTGTGGTAAAGTACACACAGAAGTTCCACATAAAAATAGTTGTAGGAAAGTATCTTAATGTTCTGATGCAATTTTGCTTTGATATGTCAACAATCAGGCTTTTCAAAGTTTCAGTCAGGGGTACCAAATTGAGGGCCAAATATTAGGTCAGCCTCGTGTGAATGCTGCCCAAGGTTGCTTTCGTAAGCGGCCGAATATTTGCAAGCCTAAGTGACCTAATTTCAGGTCGGTTAGCCAGCCCCGTGTGAAAGCTACGCCTAAGTGGCCAAATATTTGATCGACCAAATATTCGTTCGGCCCCGTGTAAACGCTGCCTGAATCTTGAAAAAGAAATGCGAAGAAAGAAAAGGAGCAAGGACAAGGAAAAGTAATCGAATGAGGGAATAACAAGAATTTAGATTTAAAGCAAAAAACGCTTGTTGTCTTTTCAAACTAGCAAGACGCTTTCCATCTCTGATGTCACATGATAGCTAATTATAAGTTATTGCTCCTTACAAGCTACAGTTTTTGTTCTCGATTCATAGTTCACCTTCAGACGTACAAGAGAAAATCCATTGCAATGTGTGTTTTGTCGCAATCAAATTTTGTGAAGATGCTACAGTAGATACCCAAAGAACCTAGGTTTCTGGGCAGCATGGAAAGGTTCTCAATTAGTGGATTGGTATTCTAAATTCCAACCTTCAAGGTTCTCAACAAGGTTCTTACATACAGCACATGCTTTGCATGCATTTAATTATTTCAGCACAAAAAGTCTTGATGACTCTTAAGAACACTTTAAAGTCAAAATTCTTGTATAATACATTTGTAATATGCTGTGCAACTTGAAAAGCGCAGACAGCTTCTGAAAATTTCTACTCATGAACTTTTAAATCAAAAGCATGAAATCCATTGAATAAGAACCATCCACATTTCAGCCTCTTTCGGGTTCTTATTTAGGAGGTTCAAGCAATAAAATTTCAGCCTCAAGGTTCTTAGGGAGTGGTCATCAAGTATCTGTCATGGGGGGGGGGGTAGAGGCTTTTTCTGAATTTTCAAATAAATTTTGATGCCCCACCCAAAAAGTCGAAAAATTACTTGATACCCCTCAAAAGTTTCTGAAATATATTTCATGCCCCCCCACATAACAAAATGTTTAGCACACAAAATTGTGTACAGTTCATACGCCTGGTTAACTCTCACCATCAGTTGCAAGCACCCGCGATGGATTATTTCGATGGATCAAATTATCCATCATTTTCTCCTTTCTCTATTTTCACATTATAATGATAGAGGATCTGCTTTCAAGTATGTTCTTACCATAATCATTAAATAATACCCCCATAACATGAAAAAATACCATGAAATAATATAAGTACATGTGAATACTAATTTTTATCACAATAATGACATATCAGCTATAATTTTATGCTACTTTATATTCAACAATAGCTATTTTATTTAATCATGTACAATATCCACCAATACTCATAGTTTATACTCAAATTTAATCTGTATGATGTCACACAAAAATGAAATGTTTTCATCACGCTAAGGTTAGAAAAAACAGATGTATATCAGCGTTTTTCTCACTGCCAAATACATGTATTAAAAATTATATGTATTTTGTAGTGAAAAACCCTGATGTACATCTGCTTGTGAGTATTTCCAACTTGACATATTGCACAGCAAGTATGCTCATGCATAGTTATATATATGCTTTTCGTTCTGAATGTATTATGCAAATGTAAAGGCAAATTGATGAACTGAGTTGATAGTAAAATAGCCCTTTTCCTAGATTGTTTGCTTTTTTGCAAAACAACCATTCTTCTAGTTTATATGTCCTTGGGTTTGGGGTGCAATTAAGCCCCCTTTTCAGAAATGTTGCAGACACGAGTGTTTACACTTGGCAATAGGAGTTGGCTCACCAGGCTCATATGTATTTGCTTTGCTTCCAATTTATATTAAGCTTAGATGAAGTTACAGCAAAACTACAGGAGATATGCAATCTAAACTCAAATCTGTTTCATAAAAATTTGACCGTCAAAAAAATGGCAAGCAAATGAGCTAAGAGTTATTGATTCAAAATAATATTTGCTGGAAGAACTAACTAATGCATTGCAGAACGTACGGGGAGCTATTATCACAACACCAGCCTTTTAAAGATGAGAAAAAATTATAGCATGATTCAAGAGGCATAGAGACAGAAAGGTCTTCAACCACAAATGCAAGAAAATCAATCAAAGAATAGGGAACAAGCCTTCAAAACAAAGTAAAAGATGTTGTGCATTTACTCATAAGTGGTATTCCTCCATTGTATGAAGTCAAGAAAAGAGAAGACAATTCAATTCATTTAACAGATATTGACAAATACAGCCAGATGATTCCTAGATTCTTGCAAAGTCTAAAGGGTCTGGGGAAAAGTAGCCATTCTCTGTAAACAGAGAATTACCACAGATACTTTAGACTTTGCAAATCATACTACACAAAATCGTAACATCCAGCTTCAAGGAGCAAAGAAAATGACCAAAGCGAAAATAAAATTTGCAGCTAAAAGATGTCAGAAAAGCTTATTTGATTGCTTTCACATTGGACAAAAACTTGCTATAGGTGTTAGCACTGAAGTAGAATCATCAGACTATGACTGACACTTTAAACTATTTGACTGGCAAAATTATTTGTAAAATTTTGAAATACAAATAATTCTGGTTTCATGCCCCTCCATTATTTAGCAATTTGTTTGAAACCTCTTCGTAAAATTGCATTTTTGTTACATACCCTCTCAAATGGCCTCCGCCCCCCATGACAGATACTTAATAACCACTCTCTTATAACAACTGGTTCATTTATGCGGGTTTCTACTTTATTAAGTATCAAAATATCTATTAAGATGCGTTTCTTGTGTAATTGAGTAACGCCATCCCAATTCAAGGATACCTCGCTCTTTTTGGTTACAAATTGAGGGTCATTCAAAACTTACGTAACGCCTGAGGGGTGGGTGGGGATTGTCATGTTTGTTGCAAACTGCTACGAAACTTTAGGAGGCTGAGGGGGGCATAGCTCTTTTGTTATGTAACAGATTTTTTCTTCAAATGTATCTTTTCTTGTTTCTTGTCTCTGGACTTAAGGCGGGTTTCCACTTGTTCGAATTTGGTCGCGCGACCGCGCGACCAGCTCTCTGGGCATGCGTAGTTTGTTTTAGTGAGGAGGATTCCCTTGTCACCGTGGATCGCGCGACTGAGTTTGGTAGTAGGATTGACTTCTACTTTTTTGCGACCAGCAGGAGTAGCACCAATCAATTTGCTCGATTCCTGCCTCATTTTAATA
>WIPJ01000400.1:637687-649909 GCA_018155075.1 Cassiopea andromeda
TTAGCAGCAAAACAATCAAGAGTTGTCTCCTTGTCAGCGCCATTTTGTTCTCCAGATAACTTGGGCGGAAATATTCATACTACGCATGCTCAGGACGCCGGTCGCAGAGAAGCGCGACCAAGTGGAAATCACTTGTTCGACTACGTTCGAATGATCGTGTGGATCGCGCGACCAGATTCGCAGAAGTGGAAACCCGCCTTTACACAAAAGTGCAAAATGCCATCTTTTTGCCAAATATATGACCCTGTGATATCATTCTTTCACATTAGAACACTAGATCGAGTAATTATTTGCTACATGAAGGCAATAGGTACTCTATGAAACATGAGCATTGATCAGGACTCTTAAGACTGGAAATGTTACTTAACAACGGTGGCGGGTGGTACTAGATTTGTTACGATGCGTCAGATGGGGTGGGCGGGTGGTCAAAATGGGCGAATTTTGGTAGCATGCAATTATTGAGTGGCCTCTTATGCACTCTGTCTCGAACTGAATACAGTTTAGCTTAGGCCCTTCTACTCATAACTGTATATATTGAATAACATGTGAAGTAGTCAGCGTTTTTAATTTTAATTCTGAACTATACTTTTTATATAAGAAAAAAGTTTATAAGAAAATAATGCTCAAAAGTCCAATATCTTAAGAAAATCACAAGGCCCAAGCTCTAAAGTTAAATTCTATAGTTGCTAAAAATCAATTTTCCCTCATTCTTATATTTGAAATACTAGAGATAGAATATAAATTGGAGTTTACAAGACCAGCAAAGACCGTGAACCCGTTTTAGTATTTAATCTGGCCCTTTGTATTTCAGAAAAATGATACGTCAATATCAAGAAAATCTCACCCTCGACCTCAGGAAAATTTCTTAAAAATTGAGCCTTACGTAAAAGAGTAGTTTTCCTGTATAAAAACGCTTGTACACACATAAAACGCTGTACGCGGGTTGGTTCTAAAATTATATAACTTCTGAGTTAAATGCGCGTTGGCATTTAGTAGAACTCGTGGGACTACCTTGTCGATGCAATGTCAGGTTGTTGTTGTTGTTGCTTATTTTATTTAGGTGACGGTCGAAATTGATATTGATATTCACAACAATTGTAAGTTATTCACAACTGTTCCAAGATATCTGTAACTATTGCAAGATACTCATAACTGTAACAAGATACTCATAACTGGTGCAAAGTATTCATCATGTAGCTCTGGCCCGTATACACTGGGAGCAGGTGGGCACTACCCCCAATAATTCACCGAGTTTCTATATAGAAGTGCTCTACACCGTACCTTCTACTCATTTTCCTATTGATTTCTACCCATTCTAGAATCTAGGAGCATCACAACACAGACAATTTGACTTTTTTGGACGACAAACTTAAAACTTTTTCAACTTTAGCGCAAGTGTTGAGGGGATTTCAGCCGGAAATTCAGTGAGAGAGTAATACGCAGCGCTTCAGTACTTGGATTCGTCCGCCCAGAGCAAAAGATACAGCCTTCTCTTGTTCGTTATTTGTGTTCAAAATTCGATAAAGTCTAATTGAAGAGCCACTTTCTCCTTCTTGGTATGAAAACCAATGATGAAAGCAAGTCTGCAAAAGGGTGTCTTCCGACGTTTTAGAGGGCGTTACCTTAAAAAACTTTTCTGGGGGCAAGCCCCCAGACTCTCATCTTCCGGTTAGATGCATATGAAAAAAAAACTGCTTTGGCACATTCTGTTTCATCAATTGGCGGAAATATATAACAAGCAAAGGTTTCCAGCTTCTAAATGGGCTTCAAAATTTTTGCTTTCCCCCCCTCTCAATCCAGTTCAGCTACCTACAGGCCTGTGTAGCTTGGAAACTAACACTGTCCAAAGCAAGCAAAACTTTATGGAACTTTAACAAAAACTGGAGGAAAGGCCTACATAATAGCATAAACTTCTATTCATATGCAGCGCTTGACATATCGAAATCTTACAATTTATAGTGGCGTACTTGGTTTACAACTCGCACACTGCTACGCAAAACTAGAACTGATTCATGTGACCACAACATTTTCGAACAATGAGTACGTTTCGATTTAAAGAGACAAACATATGTGTTGAGAAAGTCATGGAATATCAGTGTTGAACATCGATGCACAGTGGGACGGGGCCTGGCAATTTTGAAAATTGCCCCCCCCCCCAATTTCACATTTCATAAGTTAAACTTGTGGAAATGAAGGCTCTCGTGAATGTGTTTGCTAGAGCTATCACTCTGGTACATATAATAAAACGAAATTTCCATCACTATCCAAAGATCAGGAACCGTTTTCACTATTGTATCAATCTAATTGTTTCATAATAAGACTTTCCCAATTAATGACCAGTCAAAAAATGAATGAAAACAGTGGCACTGCTATTGAAAAATTCAAAAACGTACTTGAGAACGCCATTGGCAGACAAGACAGAACAAACAGAATCAAAGGGGTAAAAGATAGCTAATTCAAACTTCATTAACTTTGAACAAAGTGTTGAAATTTCAAACAAACTAACATGCCTTTCATATTTGCGCCAAGGGATCATTCGAAAAGTACGGAACGGAAAATTGCCATTTGACTCTATCACTCCCGTGTAATTGCTTGTCACACTCGAGCTGATAACTATCTTTGTTACGTAACATCCTGGCATGAGACCTCCAACACCAACCTTTATTTTTATCCATAATATAACTTGATTCAGTATAGCTAAAGATGATAGCACAAAATAGCTGAAATTAATAGGGATAAAGCAAGATTTAAGCTCGATAGGGTCCTAAGCTCTTTTTTCATTTGAATAATTTTGGAAGCACTTACCAGAAAACAAAAAAAGAACTATTGCACTAAGGTTTTGGCGTTACGTAATGAAAGTACTTTACTTTACCACCTCCTATATTTTCCATAACAGTTTGTCACAAAATAGTGCATACCCACCCACCCCCTACCGTTACGTACTTTTTGAATAACCACTCGTGTGTGCTAGCTGATCTGATCACAATCGTTCACTCACAACAAACAAAAAGGCCTGAACTTGATAAAATGTACTAAAGCTAGGAAAACTTGTACATCTCAAGTGCCTCTCATTCCTTCCTCCCCAATCATGCACTTTCTTTCAAGTTGTGGCTTTGAAGTTTACTATGTCAGCAGAGCTTCTTTGTATAACCCCTATGTTTACCAGCACATACCCAAGTTGACAACAGCCACGCCCATGTTTGCGCTACCCTGACCCATCTTTGTCAGCAAATGTCAGGCTTGCACCCCTGCAAGGATATTTTCTAGAAATGACCCTAAGAATTGACATTCAAATCCACGTTGTGAAACAATAAACGAATATTTGGTCCAATTAGAAGTGATGGTGCTGTGTTTGACAATCTAACTTTCAGGTCGAAAAAAATAAACACCAATAAAGGTTCAGCACTCCATTATTCCAATTGCCTATGCATTTCTAGTGAGCCCTCAAACACTCCTATTAGCAGCATTTCTGGGTGTTAAGACCACCGTACCCAAATATGGAAATTAGCCCCCATACCGGAGATTTGCATTATCTTTGCACTTCCAACAAGCCCCCAGTCACTTCCATATTTTAATGTTTGGCTGAGCTAAGCAATTTTTTCCATAATTCTGATATTTCAACCCACAGTGTCAGCTAAATGCATGGCAGGTCGATTTTACAGCAGTCCATTAAGGTAAGAGGAAATAAAAAAGCCTGATGGGATAGCAATCTGATCAAAACTTGACTATCAAAATTGCCAGACATAGCAAGCCAAATTTTATACAGCTAAGGAGCTATTGGAAACAGGACAATTTTCTATGAATGTAAGAATGTCAGCAATTTTTGAAGCCCTGCTATGCAACTAGAAATGGCATTGTGATGCTGTTAACAAAGACATCAAGCAACATAAACTACATGGCTAAGAGAAATTTATGGGATAAAAGAGTCATAAAAGTAACCTACCAAATCAACTTCCAATCTCTGCACTTCTTCTTTGTAATTTTTCAGCTTTCCACTAAACTTTGATTTGTTTTCAGAGCCCATTCCCCGTACTTCTAGGTCCATTTGCTCTAACTAAATTTCACAGAAGAAAAGCGATTCAGGTTCAGGTATATATTTTAAAATTCCACACAACATACATTTCCAGAAATAAAATGCAACAGATTTAAATAACAAACCGTTTTACACTTCAATGGAAAGATTGCAAATTAATATGAAGCCGAGTATCAGTGTGATATGCATGTTATAGGAATCATTCAAAGGAGGAACTCCCTCAATTGCAAAGCTAATCAAGGAGACAGGCTTGTCTGCCCACAGAAATATTTGGCATTTCACAGAGATCAAAGTAAATTACTTGAATAGGAATATCCTATTTGATTATTTAGGGATATGATAGAAATGTGGGAAATTTCAAAGGCTAGATGTCAATGCGTTTGCAAGTAGATATGACTTTAGTTTATAGCAAAAGCAAACCAAGGATATCAGGTTCTTTAATAGTTGTAAGAATACTATTCCAAAATTCGGCATTAGTGAAATGAACAAATCTTATGCCATATTGAAAAGTGCTTTCTGAGTCAAGAAAATGTCATTCTTAGAAGCCTTCAAGTATCATGTTGATCAATGGATTTGATTGATTCAAAGGGAGTGTGAAAACAGACAAGAGAAATCTTATATTCAGAGACAATGGAAAGACATTTTAATTGAAACAATTCCTGCAATTTCAGGATCTTTAGGTAGAGGGAAATAGGAGAGGAAGGCGAGGAAAGACTTTGAAAGGCAATAGCTCTGATTATTCTCTTCTGCAATAAGAAAATTGGTTGAGTGTGAACATGGGCAGATCCAGAAAAAATTGTGACTGCCACACAAGGGTGTGGTCATGGCAGGATGTGGTCAAATGGAGTGGAAAAGAAAAGGTCATGGAAGTCTAGAAATAGTACAGGGAGGGATAGGCAAAAGGAACTCATCATCAATGTTGCACTCTTACCCCCTGCTAGCCAGATTCTATTAGCTGGAGGGAGTAGTACTACAGCCCTCCCCCTACAGGGTTTATACGGACTTTCTGAAAAACATTCCCCTGACTTTTGCTTCAAAAGAACAAATTTTCCCTGACCTATTTCCCTAAAACCTATATGCTTTTCCCTGACCTCTTCTGAAAAAGCGAATTTTTCCCCTGACCTGATTGAATTAATAATGATGCAAGTAAAAAATAGCAAGATATTTTTTTTTTCAATTTAGCAATATGAAGATATTTTAGAAACTTTATACAAAAAATATGAAGAATTCACTTGAAATTCTTAAAGAGAAACAAAAAAAGGTTACATAAAATGTGATTAACACTATTCCTTTTGTTCACATTGATACAGTCTCGCAGCTTTTATTTTTGAAATTTCTTTTTATTTTTCTACTTGCTTCTTAAATCCTAAGTTTGATGACAACGATAGAACTTTCTAACCTATAACTTACTATCACATTTTCTTTACCTAGTTATTAAAGTGTTGTAAATACTTCTTTGATGGTGAAAAATGAAAGATTTCCCTGACCTGCAGAATGAGAATGCTATTTTGCCCCTGACCACTGCAAGCTTCCCTGACTTTCCCTGACTTTCCCTGACCAAAGCAAAAAAGACCCTTTTCCCCCTGACTTTCCCTGACCATATAAACCCTGCCCTAACATAATCTGCTAATAAACCAGAATCTAACTATGTTTGTAAGCACAATCCAAGTAAACTTTCCAATTTGGAAAATCTACAGAAAATTACTAACACCAAAACAATCAGCTTTAAACAAATTTCAAGTGATAAAAACATACCTTTGTGTTACTACATTACTACATCAGCATCATACTCAAAATCACTAAAACTGAATGATGTATTAACAAAAACTAACCAACTCTTGTGACTCCTCAAACCTTTGCTCCACATCAGATACCACATTTTTCTTCTCTTCTACAAAGGACAAAGCAACTTTTAAAAAAATTTTCACTTTTGATAAACAAGTAAACCATTTTACTAAACAATTGGCACTTTATGAAAGATAATACACATTGTCTCTGATAATGAAAGAGGTATTTGGAGATATGGAGAAAAAAGGATCATTGATTTTAGGGCAATAGAAAACTTCCTTTTCTTTCACTGTTTGTCCTATGAAAAGTTTGGATAGCTGTAAGCTACTTAGTGAAGGCTATCACTCAATCTATGCCTAATAAAATATTCTTACAGTAGCCTGTGTAACTCTACAAAAACTGCACTGGAGCCATCAATTGTCCCTATTTATATATATATATATATATATATATATATATATATATATATATATGCAATTTTCCACAGACTAGTGAGCTTTTTCTTCAGTAACTCTGTGCAATACAGCACAAAAAGAACTTCATCCATTGTTATGCTTCGACTATGGGGGCTTATTTGAGGATAATTCTTCAGCAGGGCTTGCTAAAGCATAGTTGCTTTCAATGACCAAGGTGAAAGGAAGACCCATGTGAGCATTTGTGATAAAGATTCTTAGTGTCACTCTTTAATATCGCAGTGGCTTGTCATAGAATGCCTCTTGTTTTATCTCTGTTAGGGTGTTTTGCATCAGACCAATAGAACAGTAAACTTATATAAACATTTATTGTTGAGCATAGAAGTGATGAGGAGTAATGGAAGTACAGAAGTGAGTGAGACTTAGTGGAAGAGAGCAGAAAGACAAAAGGAAAACTAAAGCAAAGAATGGATAGAACGTGGATAACAGAGACAAATGATAGAAGAAATCGAGTAGGGGCACTTGATAGATGGACCAACTTTTTGCATTCTCTTGTCTGATTTGGTCCTCTATTTCTATTAAATCAATTATTTTGTTGTTGTCTATGGTATTTTGTGTTTCACACTGTTGTTGCTTTTATGGGGAACTGGTCAAGTGTTGGTCAAATGACAAAAATTTTACAATTTCTATGGCTTAAACATGGAGATAGTGATAAAATATAATGATAAGTTGTCTATAAGGCATCTTGAGTAAATTCTAACTACAAAATAAGGTTAGCACTAGATACCTCCATGACCTTTCTATCTTAACACTATGTTCTGATGGATGGGTACTACTTTCTACGTCAAACTCAAGCTTCATGTTTTTGCATTGGGTGAAGAATAATGCCACTTTTAGTCAAGAAAAGCCTAAGTGTATGCTATCAAACTGACGAGGAAAGATTAAATTTTTCGAATTTTTTCGAACTCGATGATAACTCATTTTCGAAAATTTGGTTGCATAAGCACTTTAAGGATGGTATTTAAGGATGCACTATAGAACAAGTGTGGATGTGCTATTAGTGTTAGATGTACAGGAAGGAGTTAATTATCTACAACCAGCTAATAGTGAGATCCTACAATATGTACTGTCCTTAAAATAATCCATAACTGTAAAACAAATATTTCAAGCATTTAGGCACTTCAAAATCCTGAAAGTATCGTCCTACAACTAGTACTCATTTACACTTGCTCCTTGTAAAAGATTTCAAATATGAATGTTTTTCTACTGCTGGCTCTTCCCAACAGCAGCCATTCAAAATTAATATTAAAAGCATTGATCAAAATTTATGCAAAATGTGACCAATTAAGGCATGCTTTGAGCCTTGTGATCAGTGATGGAGATGTTACTGCTAATTCCTAGGAGAAAATCTCGCAGCATACCACTGCCATTCATCAAGAAAATAGTACAACATAAATGAAACTGGTATGTTAAGTATCATAAAACAAAGCAAAACTTTCTTCATACCATTGGCAAGATTTGGAATCTTTGCGATTTTCGCTGTAATGTCCGAAGACAAAACCCCAAATTGTTTCTCGTAGTCCGCGAAAAGATCCGTCATACTAGTCGATATTTCATTCAAACCTTCAATAAAACAAAACTATGCTACTAGGTACCAGACGGTGCCTTTACATGCAAATATGTCAAGTTAACTCAGAAAGAACCACACACTCGTCTTCCTTCCTTCGCTGATATTTGTGTACGTTGCTGTTGTCCTGTCCTCCATGGTTTGGTTTCCTGCGCAGCAGCTCCAGCTTCGATCGCTGTTGTTAGGAACCTTAATTTCTATCAATTTTTTGCTCTTCTTCGAACATACAATATCCATTCTTTTCTGCTCATTGATGCCTCTCCATTCATACAATAACATCCCATTTGTGTCCTTTAGTGCATCGAACCACATAAAAAGGTATGGCCATGTAAAAGGAGAGATGCACAACATGTTTGCCAGAGAGTACTACGTATGAGACTGCCAGGAAAGGGAGGAAGAGGAAGGCCAAAAGGAGGTACATGGATGCGGTGAAAGAGGACATGGAGGAGGTAGGGGCAGTGGAAGAAGAAGCTGAGGACCGGATGAGGTGGAAGAGACTGGTCCGCTGTGGCGACCCCTAATCGGGAGCAGCCGAAAGAAGAAGAAGAAGAAGAAGAAGTGCATCGAACCACATCTTCAATGCCTATATCGCCTTCTTACCAGTAGAGGTTATACGGGGGCAAAGTGCCCCAGGTGCCATCAAATCCGGAAATTCTCAGCAAATAAGTTCTCCAAAGGCTACATTCATGCCTTTTGTATAAAGAAAACCATTCTCTTGCCTGAACTTCATTTATCTTCTAAATGCTTCTGTAGTAAAAAAAACTGCTCGGCAAATCCATGCCTCCCCCCATCGAAAAACCGCCACTGCTTTTTACGTCTCTGCTCTCCCGATTAGGACATCTTTTTCCATTCTACAAGCTAATGAAATGTTTGACCGTATTTCATCTACAATAAATAGACCTTTTGTTGGCAACCTGCGCACGACCATCAAGAACTTTAATGCCTGTTTTTGCAAGTGTCTTTCTGCATAAGGTAGAGAATTATCTCACAAAAACTCATAACTCAAGAATAAAATGCAAATATTTAATTTAAGAAAGAACACAGCTGTAGGCAGTTGGGTTGAGAACTGCCCCTGTCCTTATCCCACAATGGGTTCAATCAAGGTATCCAAAGAGAGGCTCTGTTTTTACCCATGTCTCATCAAATATATCATCATATC
Source organism: Cassiopea andromeda (assembly GCA_018155075.1). Classification (NCBI taxonomy): domain Eukaryota; kingdom Metazoa; phylum Cnidaria; class Scyphozoa; order Rhizostomeae; family Cassiopeidae; genus Cassiopea; species Cassiopea andromeda. The sequence continues at coordinate 646,708 of WIPJ01000400.1, forward strand.
CTTTCTCAAAAAGTCATTTATTAGAAGTGTATTTGATATCAGGAGCGGATCATGCCAAAAATCTGACTTATGTTTAACTTACACTTTATTTAGCTTTATAGCACTAAGTGCACATTATGAAAAATTAGACCGCTTTTACATTTTTCCCATTGCCTGGGATTCCATAGAAAAGGCTATGATGCAAAGTAGGTATGCCAGATGGACGTAGAAACCGGGAATAAAAAGGGGCACAGGGGCAAGTGCCCCCACTTTTTACAAATTTATATCTAAAGTGCTCCTTTTCAGCTTATATAGTTTCTAGTTTTACCTGTTAGGGTTCTGGAAAGATTCATACCTCCCTGGTATGTCAATACTAGCACACTGCTTTGTACAGTGAATTTGTTCAATAAAAGTAAGGAGGGAATGCAGAACCGTGTAGCCTAGCGTAGGTTTGCGATCATTTTTTCACTATCATTTCTCGCACATTTTATCAACAATTTTGCTCTGAAATTCAACCACACCCCTCAGGGGGTCACATGGTCCTTCACAGCAACATGTGTTGTCATCAATTCATGCATGCAAGTGGGGGTACTTCTTGTCTTTCCAAGGCTAATTTGCAGATACGCACGCGCAGCGGGCATGATACAACAGCTTTAAATTGCTAGTTTCACCTTGCTTATCGTTCTGCTCACTTTTGGCTAAGTGTTGTGCTTATTAGGCCAGTTATAGTATTATTATGGTGGCCGAAGACTGCCACTGGAAAATTTTTGTACGCTTAAAGGTTTGTAATTTCAAAATACTTTTTCTATGTTTGCTTTTTCATTTCTATCTTTTATCAACAAAAATTTTCAGCTGGAAAGTGTCCAAATTAAGTTTGTAAAACATCTTTTTTGACAACGATAAAAAACATTTAAAATGTTTTCACTTTTTTCCAGGTGTCCTAACACTGCCAAAACTTCATACCTAAACTGCCAAAACCTCATTCCCACTAGCGCTACGGGAACAATACTCTGGTCTAGGACATCCGATCTACCTCCAGTTTTCCATCAGTTTGTTTTAAGCATAGTTTTTGTTTCCAGATACTTTTAGCTAGTTTATCGAACAGGAACCCCGAAAGATCCTAAAACTTTTGACTTTCTAACAGAAGAGTCTCCGTTGTAAAAGCATACGTACTTTTCAGTGTGACTTACTGTGATTTAGACTCAGCTTCCTCTTTGAGAACGGCCTGAATCATGGGGTTCTGTGAGTTTGAGATGAAAAGTAGTGTCCTGTGCTCGTCTGCATTTGTAACAAACACATTATCAAAATTCAAATATTTTGAAGTCTCTCTAGAGTACATGTGTCAAACTCAGGCCCGCGGGCCAAATTTGGCCTGAAATGTAATCATAATTGGCCCTCGAGATCATATGAACTAGCATTAGAGCTGACCCGCAGTTTGTACTATATCCTTTATTTCAAATTTAATTTATCATGTCTTTGTAGTATCAAGACTTGGTTGTTCCAGATTCTGTGCTCAAGCAAACTTAAAGCTTGTTACCATAAGGTTAAAAATTACATATCAGTTGCAGTTAATTTTCAATGAATATTGAGCCTGGCCCGTGACTTTGCTTCACTGTTTAATTTTGGCCCACTGTGAATTTGAGTTTGACATCACTGCTCTAGAGAGTTCCTGTCTTGAAAGCGAGCATAAATTTCTGGGAAACCCCCTCAATGAAAGGTGGACCGATCTATAGAGCCCCCATTCATTTATGTTCGCTGCCTCAAGAGATACTCTGTAGCCTAGGATGGATCCAGGGGCCGGGGGCCATGCCCCCCAAACGGCAGTGTTTCTTGTAGTAAACAATAAATTTAAGACGCTTTTCACATGAAGACGACAATTAAGCCCCCCCTCAAATCAAGCTCTGCATCCGACCCTGTCTCTAACAACGCAATATTTTACTTGACATCAATACATCTCCATTGTTCCTGTTCGACAAACCAGCTGAAAATATCTGGAAACCAAAACTATGCTGAACACAAACCGATAGAAAACTGTAGGTAGATCGGTTTTCCTAGACCAGAGTATTGTTCCTGCAGCGCTATTCGGAAATAAGGTTTTGGCAGTTTAGGAATTAGGTTTTGGCAGTTTTAGGACACGTGGAAAAAGTGAAAAAGCTTTTATCATTTTTTATCGTTTTTGAGATTTCTTTTTAAAAATACTGATTTGGAGAAAATTCAACTGAAAATTTTTATTGATAAAGAGCAATAATGTAAAAGCAAAAATAGATACTGCATTTTGAAACTAACAAAATTAACGTAAAATAATTTCCAGTGGCAGTTGTCGGCCACCATATATTAGTTTTGGGCATTAGACAGCATTTAACACATGAGCACGTTGTGGGTAGGCTTACAAACAATAGTGACTTCAGGCATGACTGATTTTTTCAGAGCACAATTAGTGTGCCTCCACACTTGCTCCATAATAGGGACAAAGGAAGCATTCAAAAAAGTAGGAGACACATGCCTTCAGGGGCACCCTCACAGACAAACAAATGGCAAGTCAATAAGCATCAAAGGCGTCCTTTAGCAAAATCTTTGTGAAAGGTAGGGCGTATATCTCCCTATTCTCTCCATTCTTACGTATGTGTCACTGGAATTTGAGTTCCATAACGGAGAGCTGGGAAGAACGGAATGCTGTTGTGAACAGCGTAAAACTAGTTTTGTTAGTCCGTGCACGTAATCAGGGAGCTATTTTAGCACTCGTGCCAGGTCCCTCGCTGATCACGTGCTCGACCTATTAATTCGATATTTTTCTTCTTTTAACTTTTCCTTTTTAACCTTAGGGATTATTATTTTATTATTTTTATTATTAAAACATGTTTAGGGAGGGTATCCCTTCAGCCGTAGCTGGTTTTCAAGGGGCCCTCCATTTACATACAAATATACCATTAAAATCTAAAACCTAATTACAATTTTCCTCTAACGATAAATTAAGAAAAAGAAAAAAAAGTCAAATATATAAATAGGTAAGGTAAATATATAAATACTAAAATACTAAAATAGAAGTCAATTTTGGCTCAAGTTTTTAAAACTGATTAAGGTTGGTGCCGACTTTATCTCAGCTGAGAGGCTGTTCCACAATTTTGATCCCCGGAACGAGAACCCTTTTTGTCCACTGGCCGTATTTCGTTTAGGGATATGAAGATCAGTAGCAGTGCTACGAAGCTCGTAGGAAGGATTTTCA
>WIPJ01000400.1:651980-662543 GCA_018155075.1 Cassiopea andromeda
GATTTTTAGCTCGTTAAGTAGTAATTCAATTTCATCGATATGGTTCCTAAGACCATTTATGTTGAGAGATGCCATGGCTAAGCCTTTTTTGGACCCCAAATGCTGACGACACCAGGATTTAATCATGTTATTATGCAGGTAATGGTAGGGTAAGTCGGCACTAACCTTCTCGTCTAATTCTGGTTTGCTAAAGACAAAGTTTATTAGCGAAATTAGTTGAATGTGTCATAAAGTATCTACAACAAGGGGGCGGAGAACATGTGCCTTTATCCAAAACAGTTTTCATAGCCCCTATAAAAATTGACAGAAAAGCTCCATGGCCCATTGTGAAAAGGCAAAAGCTTTTCTTGGCCCATGTCAAAACTTCATGGTTTGCTTTTCAGCTTGCTGATAGCATTTAGTTGTCTAGATTTTCTATTTTATGTGTATGTTTCCATCATGTCATTAGAATTTTTACCTTAAATATCTTGAACCATTATTTACATTAGTTCACCCTGACCTATTGTAACTACATTTTTATCTATATGAAATGAACTCTGTTGTACTTTATGCTCACACGACTACTTTTTGTTTTTATGTAGATACTCACAGAAGCATGGTCATTATCACTATTTTCACTTTCACCACCACTGTCATCACCTCCCTCTTCACTGTCCCCATCGTTACGGACTGTTACATGAATCACATTATCCTCAAAATGCTGCTATCATCCCCAAAATGCTATCATTTTTCAGTTCCTGAAAGATCATCTTCCATTGTTGTTGCTGGCTTGTGTCTAACATCAGCTTCTGCTTCTTTCACTGAACAAGTGTTATTGCAATATGTCCTTGAATGAAATTTACTTTTGCGGGCTTTTTAAAGTACAAAAGTGCAAAGTAAATATAGAACATTATTTTCATGCTTTCAGGAAGAATGGAGACACTCACGGAAAGTGCAACCAGTTGTCAAAGTTCATTTTCAGATTCTGACTTTTTATAAGAATTTGAACTTTTCCTTTTTAGTCAGTGAAAGCATCATATAATGCTAAAACTTTTGGTTGGATTTGCTCAAACATTTGTTCTGGCCCTGTAAGAATCTGCAAGCATTTTTTGTGGCCCATTGAGAAGCAGTGAAATTGTTTGGTGGCCCCGGCCTATATCCTCCGCCCCCTGTAGTAGACACTTTGTGACACATCCCTTATATGGACAATTTTTGGACCGAGATTGATCTATTGTTTTTCGTAAGTAAAAATTGTAAGTAAATTCTGTCACAGAGAGTCGAGAAGAGAATTGGCCGATATAAGACGCAATTTTTGGACGAAAGTTTTAGAAGTGAGAGTTAGACGCTAAACAGTGCCTAATTTTGAGTGGTCTTGGCCATTAATAGTGGTCTTGGAAGGAAAAGTTAGGTCTGCCAAAGTTCCTTTTCCAAGCTAGAGGAATATGATGAGAATGCGTTTCCTATGCTCTCCAACAGCGTGAAGAGTGTGGTCTACAAATTTTTTCTCGGGGCTTTGCCTCTAGACCCCCTTTTCTTCTCTCCTTGGAGTTTTGAGATCATTTCTCCACTACGTTTCACTGTTTCATGAATGAATACTTAACTCACATCTACTTCAAGCATGCAAAATGCACTGTTGCAAGTGAAGTTGGCTGAGCAATGTAGGAATTTTTAGTTTAGCCTTAAAATCCCCCCAAATTTATTGACAGAAAGCACCACAAGGCTTTGGTGTATGATTAGGCTATACTATACTTTATGGCGTATGGACAGAATGCTCATAAAAAACCTGGCTTAGGATCAGTGTGAAATGAACCCTGAAATTTGCAGAAACAGTGGTGTTGGAAAATCATGTTAAAGTAGGCGCTGACGCTAAAAGCCAAAAGCCGTGACGCTGTGACCATTTACACACTCCTTGTGTTTATTCTGCCGTTAAAGTTTCTTTTTCTTGCGGTTTGCAAAGTTGACGAAAAGAAGTCGTGTATTCTCTGCATCTAACGCTGCCGTTAAAAGTTTGAGGTCGTGAGTTTATAAGTTTATTTGATCTATCTACGTTTAACGTATATAACAAAGCCCTCGAACTCACATCTGTGATACCCCCTTGAAAGTGGTATTACAATGCTCCTAATGGGGCGTGGAAGTAGGGTCAGGAGCGGAACCTCTGAAATATCTCAAGCTATGGAAAGCGTAATTAGTGCAGGTTGTTGTTGTAGAGTGATTGTAAGAACTGTTTTATTTTAACATGTATGTTATGTTGTTGTTGTTGTTGTTGTTGTTAGAATAATTATCGTTGTGTTACGTAGCAAGTGTATGTTTACTGGAGCTTTGCTAGACAGCCCTAAATGAAATATGAAAGTTGTAATGGTCAAAGGAAATTTGAAGGATTGAATGCTGATCTGTAGCCCCTCCGTTCCAAAATATGTTCCAGATCACATAATGGCCTGGAACATATTTTGTAAGATTATCTTCGTGGTTATAGTGATGCAAGCTCAGGATGGAGATCCCTTTTCTAAGAAAATTTGTCGTAGGTGCTACTTTATTTTCAGCAATTTTGTAAAATTTTGGGAAAAAACCGTACATGTATTGTCATGGTAGGGACGAAAATTGATATTAAGCTACATATATTTACAATTTTTCAGATCCAGCTGCAACTTATCGCTAAAAGCCATTTCAAAGCAGCTTTTGAAAATATCAGGTCAAAATTAAGGCGGTCAAAGTTAAAAGCTCGGAAATTATGATATCAAACTCAACTGCTTGATCAGGGGTAGTGCCACTCCCAGGGGGGACTGTACGGAATGGATTGTACGGAATTATTATAGTAAAAATTAGTTAAAAACGCGGCATATAGGAAGGTTTTTACTATAATGGCCATCATTATATGTATGTTGAGTGGTAAGCTTTTTGAGCAATGAATATTACCAGTGGCAGCTCGTGCTAATGGGCATTATGGGCAGTGCCCCCCACCGAAAAATAAATGAAAAGAAAAAACTGTGCGATTAAGTTATAGCAGTGAGAAAAATGTAAAATGTTATATCCTAGCATGTTTCACCAGGCATTCAGGGGCGTGAGATTCGATTACTTATCATTTTGTTGACTTGAGCCACGTAGGTAAGCATTCAAAAAATAATGTCAGTTTTGGGGCAACTTGATTCAGTCCTTGGAATTGGCTACCTGACATGCGCAATAGCAAGGATCAAAAGCCCAGTGCCGACAAAAGAAGTATCCGATTGACTGAAATTGACAATAGTTGGGCAAGAAACATTTGGCCCTCTCCTGTACAACAACAACAGCAATGACAACAACACATAGAACTAGAAGGATTTCTATGCAACAACAGCTCTGAAATGTAAACAACATCCAATCGAGGTTTTCCCGAGCATATTAGAACAAAAGGTCTCAATGAGACTACTCGCAATCTTCAGTAATACTTGCTGATCTCTGAACTCACTGGTCAATACTGCCATCTTGTGTTGTTGAAGGCAGTTAGAGTTCTTCGCCTGTGTCATGAAAAAGACTATTGGAGGAGAAGCATCTAGGCCCTAGTAGTCCAGGTCTTGCAACAGGATCTTGTATTGGGACAGTTTCCATAAGCCATCAATGGCGATTGACTACGTCCAAGTTCTTTGGAATTGCTTAGATGGCAGTACCCAGCATTTCACGGTGGAGTTTGCAATTTAGGTGCATCGTTTGACTTTGTAACTCAAATTTTATTTGGGGCTAATTGCAGTTGAAACATTTCATTCATCACATCATTTGCAAAATATTTTAGTGTTCAGGAATATATTATCTGGAAGGTTTTTGAAAGGTTTTAGTTAGTTTGCAGAATGCCACAAGATGATGCAAAATCTATATCCATCAAGTTGGATAGCCATTTGCATAGCATTCTTAATTTATGTTTGAAACCTTTGAGAGGAAACATCTGTGATATTGAAGGTTTTGATAGTTTATTATCACAATATTTCTCAGGGTTGAATTCACTGGATACCTTAGTTCAACCACCTTTTGAGAGTGATTCTTTTCAAGTTTTTAGGTGTAGAAAATACTGTAAATAATTTCCTTTCCTTGATGCTGTCTACATTCAAATCCCTCTATGGCATAAAACAGTGCAATTACCCCCAACTTGTAAAATCCAGTCTAAATTGTAATTTCTCTGAGACTGGACTGTTTCTAAGGGTCATCATCACAATTCCATTGAAATCCTTTGAACAAACAGGATCTTTTTAGCACTTTGAGGGCTAAAAGTTAATTTGGAAAATACTATGTCTGAAAACATGCACAAAATCTTAGCCAAAATTACTTTAGTCAGACCTCAACCAAAATATAATGTATGCTTATCCCAACTCAGAAATATCAGAGGTAAGCCCCTCATTTACTCGATACAAGACCTCTAGAATTGAAAGAAAATTAGACTCAATGCTTTGGCTATGCTTTCAACAGAAAAGAACCTTTTTGGAAACCAAAATGCGATTTAAGTAGCTCAAGAGCCTCTATGCATTTTTTAACATTGCAACCAACATGTTATATTTGATAGTTTCTGCTTACATCACCTAGATTCTCTTTCAATTTTTGGGACAATACTATATCATTCTAGGCAATTTATATTATTTAATGTCTATGGAAGTAAGGCTTTCAATTGCAAAAATAGCCTGACAAAAATTATATGCCTGAATTGATTATTTCTCTAAACAGCAGAAGAGAAAATAATAGTTTTTGATGGTTGTGATTCTTGAAACAGATTTAATCATTAAAATCTCTTATTTCAAAAAAGTACCAATTATAATTTCTCTGATTACATTCATTTTTATGAGAAATTTTTGCATGAGAAACATGAGGCTGCAATTAGGCAAAAGTTGAGAAACTGGCAGGCTGAGTTTCAAACAATAACTTTAAAGAACTGTTTTTCCAAGTAAATGTTTTATAAAACTAGAAAGAAAGTGGGATTAACATCCATTACATGCCTCAAAAATGCTGAACATCCTTTTTCTTTGTATCATAATTGCCTAGTCTAGGTTGTTATTATCATTACAAGTCTTTATATTTAAGAAACATTTCAAGCTGTATTAAAGTATTAAAAAACTAAAAAGCTGATAATTTATTCCTTATGTGAAAAGAAAATGTGTATTTTACTATCTGGAGGTAAAGCCATCCAATGTCACTTTTTGGTTGTGACTCCCAAAGACATTTTCGGCCACACCCAGTTTTTCAGACTTGCCCCCCCCCCAATGAAAAAACCCAGAAGGCACCACTGAGTACTTCTTTCTGATAATTCAATTTACTATAATTATAATACATATAATGATGGCCATTTTTTGTGATTTGCCGTGATCCTCTTTAATTTTTCTTGCCTGATTTTTGGGAGTTTTGAAATTGTCTAACAGCTTCAAAATGTACATATATCTGCGATTGATATGCGCTTTGTGCTATTATTTCAAAATTATAGTTCAATTAAACACTTTCATGTACGCAATCTTGCATATAAACGTTTTTGGGCAATCATTTTCATATAGCGCAGCTTTGCCACTTTTGACAAATAACTGCTTTCAATGAAAGTCTTTTAGTTATTCTTGATTAATTCTATGACAGTTGCCTAATAGAGAGGCGGAGAAATACTGTTTTGAATTGATTATTGGAGAAAATCTAAAACACATAGTTCCCAATGAATGGCTCTGTAATGCAGTTGTAAATATTAGCATTGTGATAACTACGTCAAGGAAATGCCCTTTTAACGAGAAACAAGCCAAACATGATTGGTTTGCAAGGCACTCGGACGCTCGATAGAAATTTCATTGAGGCGCAAGAATATCTAAATACTCATGCAAAAACAGTATTTGATATTTTGGGGTACCAATCCCCAGAGGTTCTTAAATTTGATTGAATAATTACAGTTTCACGGCAAACCCCCTTGAGATAAGGCCGAAGAATGTAATGAGTGATGTCATACTTTGGCACCTGCCTGTGGCGGCAATTCTACACAAAAGAACAGAGGCTGTCAATCAAACTAGCGGCCTCGTCTAACTTATAAACATCAAAGATGCCGAAGTCTATACAGAAAATCTCCGGCTTGCAATACAATCGGTGCGTTTGAACGGCGGCCGCAGCACACTGGCCGCAAACATCATTTGCTTTCTCTCAACTGTTTATTACGAAGAGTTACTCCACAATTTAACCTCAGTAATTGGACTGATAGCCAGGAAACAACCGATTTGGTTAGGGAAGCGTTGTAAATAAAGTAGTAGCTAAAAACTTTGCATAGTGCTCTGTAGTATGTTGGTATATCCTGCTAACATGTCATGGAGTCAACTGGCATCGGCTTCATCTTATAATCCCGTAGCCAGTGACTTTCACTCATGTTTTAGCAATGGCTAGGTTTTTCCAATCAACATGGCATCATGATAATCATAATCAAAATTATCTAATTTCGGTTTGATGAAAATTAAAAAGATTTACTAACTCCACTTCAAAAGATAGCGCAATTCATCTCATAATCTCATCGTCTAGAAGTAATAGAGCCGACAACTTTCAGCACAAGCGGGTCTACGCATTTTCTCCCATAATCGTTAATAATTTCCACGCTTGTTGTACCACCAACTTTAAGTAAGAAGTAGGTGAAATCAATTTGAACTTACTACACACTTTCAACAAGAATAAGGACTGAATAAATATTGAGGCCGGGTACCGCTGAAATCTAAAAATAATAATTCTTAGACTTCAGGGGTACCGATCATTTATATTTATTTAGTCCTTGCTCTTCTTGAAAGTGTATAGTTACTCCAAATTGATTTCATCCACTTTGCAAACCCCCATCTTGCTGAAGTTCCCGCCAGAAGCTTGAGCATTACACATTTAAAGTTTAATGTTAAGTACTACAAGCGAGTGCTGTACAGCGAGGTTAAACGTTGTTTACAAGAAGTTTTGTCGGTCCTAGTACTAAAACAGTTCTTACTTCTCACGATTCCAGTATCAAACATTCGTAATGGCTTTCTTAGCAAGATTTTTTAAGTTCCAATGTTTTGCGCATGCGCATATGTAGATAATGAAAACGCTCCATAAACACCTGAAATAATAATAACTTTTTACCGATTTAGAAGAAAAACACAACTAACAAGTAACATACAGGTATATTTAACTGTGCTTCTCACAGCAGGAGAAGACTCGAAGTCACCGTGTTCCTGCTATGAAAGACATATACAGTAACGTGGTATTTTCAAGAAACATAAATTTACATAAGGTAAACTGTAAACTTCAATAAAGCCTTGGTCATACCAAAACAGTACCGAACCTTTCATTAGACAATTTCGAAATTGCACCAAAAAGAAGAAAATCTTGATTTGAGTAAATAGTAGAAGTTAAACTGTTGAGCAGCAGCCATTATGACATACAAAGCATTTTATACACAGATGTATCCGAATTTTAAACACTTGTAGACTTATGACCTTTTTTAGGTCTCACAAATCCAGTCTTGAACCTTCGTAACTTTTTGAGCAGTCGAACACTACTTTCCTATAAATACTATTAGGAAGGAAAAGTTTTTAAGATAAAATGAATTTGGATCTTCCTTTCAATCTTTCACCAGACTCGGCTCTTTCGCAACTGTCATATTTTTCTCCTCGACAGGGACGTAGGAAGCAATTAAAAAGTGGGCTGGGGCACACACCTTCAGGGGGACCCGCACAGAGAGAACAAAAATGGAGACTCTGTAAGCTGCAAAGAGGAACTTTACATACAGCTTTATGAAAAGTGGGGGGCATATGTCCCCTTCGCCCCCGGTTCCTACATCTACGTTCCTCGAACTGTAACTTCATAAAAATCCTATGTTCGCTCTTGGCGATTTAGAACACTTTTGGAATGGCCAAGGGCCCTCGTTTAGCAACACGTAATTTGCACCTATCGGATTGTTATAAGAACACAACTTTTATAAAGAAGGGCACATAAAGAAACTGAACCTGGCGCAAGTCTTAAGAAAGTTTTGAATTTGGAATTTTGAAAAAACTAAGAGAATTTTAGTGTTGGATTGAGAACTTTCCTATAAAGATAATTGTGTAGTTTGACGAAGCGTGTAAAGCAATTTATTCCGGTTAAATTTTACATTCTCATGCAACATTAAACAACTGAAAGGCGGATTTAAGGGAGTAGGGGCCAAGGTCTCCAAACGGCAATCTATCTTATAGCAAACAATAGTGCTAAGAAAATCACATGAAAAAGACAATGAAATGAATCAGATGCCCCAAAGTCCAGCTCTGGATCCTCCCCTGTTTCATCCATGGATCCACCCTTGGTTGCGTTGAAGTTGTATAAGGGCATTTTATGATTCTTCGTCCTTTACAGAAAATAATTTTTAAATTAAGTACTAAAAATTTGACGTCCTCCTACGCCCATGATTCCAGTACTGGGCAAAACAACTTTCTTATAAAAAATGTGTAGTCAAATTGTGCTTCACTATGTCAATTTGGTATGGTATGCTGTAATATAATATGATTTACATTTATATTTTATTGTATTATGCTATGCCAGGGGTCGGGAACCTTTTTGGCTGAGAGAGATATGAAAGTTTAATAATGGATTTCCATGAGAGCTATGCAATTGGGCATTGGTGCTGCATGGGACCACAAAATTTTCTAATTCGACACTAACTTGACCAATCGGACTATGTGACAACTGAACACAGCAACAGTGGTAACTTTGGAAGGTTTTTTTGAAGGATTCGCTGTTTTGCAATGCTTTGAAGAAAATCTGCTATTTGTCTACGAGCCAGAGAGCCAGACGAATCTTGAATAGAGGCGCATTTGGCTCGCGAGCCATAGGTTCCCGACCGCTGTGCTCTGCTATGTTGTATTGCATTATAGTCTATTACGTAATACTATATTATGCTATAAATATTATCATATATTTGCTACTTATCAAACTATGCCTTCTACAAATTTGGTGAGCAAAACATAATGTCGCAAAACTATGTTCGTTTATTATAGAAGCTTGTAACTTGTGAAACGTCCACCTACCTCTTCCTTTTCTAGGTTCCAGCAGCCGGTCTTCTTTCAAATCCAATATCAACAAACTTGACCTTTTCTACATCTCCTCTTAGATTCACTGCTTTTTCCTTCCTTTCTGAGGCTATCCAGCGAAGCCAGAACACGGGGGCAAAAGGGGGCACCACTCATCCTACTCTTGGGGGGCAGAGGCAAGGGGAGCAAAATTGCCCTTCTTATGCTGTCTACTGATATAATTTTTTCCTATTTTCTTCCTACATTCGTTCTTTTCATGGGGTCGACCTCCTTCTACTCTCAAGAATTCATCATCTGCCATGATCTACTACAATGGTTGGAAGCAGTTATTTGTAAAAAGTAACCCACAAGTTAAAATTCTTGCGTCACTTTGGCGTCACACTAAGTGCAAGTGCCTTTTCTAAACTTATACCCCCCTACCTTATCATTGCTCCGGCGTCCTTGGGCTTAGCCATCATTGGTAAAAAACAGTCAATGTAGTCATAAGATCAATACATTTTTTTTATGAGAATCTCTACCTTTTTGCTAAGTCTCAATGTTTTTAAATATTTTTATTTTGAACTAGGGCTATTCTTAAATTATTCTTAAGTACCAAAACCATGAAAACCCATAGGAATATATTAAACTTCTTGTTGATATTTTACTTGCTCATAAAGCAACTTAACAAGGGAACAGAAAAATAAATGCTTTATTGATAGTACAAAATTTATATAAAAACTGTTTTATAACTCGATTGCATAATTTCTGAAGTCTTGAAAAAGTTTGAGCTTTGCATTATTCTTCAAGTAATCTTAAATTTTACTGATCTTAAGTCTCAGCAGTCTTACAAACTATATTTGTGTAAAAAGTGAGTGCGCCTAAATTTTCAAAAACAGTATCGAACTCTAAGGAAGAAGCCATCTCAACCGGAGAGCCGAACTCTTCTTGATTTGTCGTTGATTGCTCATGTCAAATACTGTTTTTAAAATTAACAGAGGTGACCTTTATGCTGATGAAAATATTTCATTGATTAGGAAACGCTTTGATTAATGACAGTTATGCATACCACTTAACTCAGATATTAATTACAACATAACTAATGATCAATGATGAAAAAAATATAATGATGGTAACAGCTGTGTACTTGCATCCCTAAAGTGCATAGCTTCAAAAGCATTTTAAGACACGTGCCTTAAAATCTTTTCTGGAATGGCGACTTTATCAGTAAAACTGGGAGAGAGAGAGGGGGGCAAAGAGGTGTAAAAGCATTCTGCTGCATTTTCTCGAAGTGTTCATTTCAGGAGAGTAAGGTATCATTGCCTAGATCTCTTGATAATAATAGTTATTCTTCTACCGTTTGATAGTATTTTAGGTAAAGCCAAAGCACTTGTTAAACTTCTCTTGGAAAGGATTAGTTTTAATGATTATGATCATGGACGCACGGGTGGGGGCGTGGGGGCGTCGCGCTCCCCATATTTTCAAATTCGCAGGAATGTTGGTCAAAAGTCAGCCATGCTGCAAGACAGTTGGTCACAGTATTTTCTGTCACCTTGTTTTAGTAACACTAGTTGGTCAATTAGTCAAAACGCTCCCCTACCCTCCCCCCCCCCCC
>WIPJ01000400.1:670894-684069 GCA_018155075.1 Cassiopea andromeda
TATATATATATGTATATATATATATATATATATATATATATATATATGTTATATTTATATGTTATATATACAGCGTGTAAGGATACTTAAGCTAAACGTATTTAGAAGAAAGTTTTTTGGCTCCAATTTCAACACTTCCTAAGTTTTTTCACAATTCAAAAATCTGAACTTTCCGGGCTTGGCACAGATTTTGAGTTCCAATGTCTTGCATATGAATAAAAATGGAAAGTGAAATGCTACATGTTTGCAGGAAATATTGACGAATCTTAGTATATTAGAAAATTTGAACTGTTAGAGAGCAAACTAACTTAACATACATAACATTTTGTACACAAATAGGTACTCTTTTTGTGAGAAAGGAGTTTATAAGAATATTAAGGCTCAGATTCGCTGGAATTTAAGAGAGTTTTGAGATTAATGCAAGGCTCAAGCTTCATCAAGACTTAAAAATTTTTTTGTATTAGAGTTATGGTACTGTTTGTAGATAACTTTCTGTACTATTGATTAAATATTTATTATTCTGTTCAACTTTTGTTTTGTGTCATGATGAAGTAAGACATCAGCCGAGATTTGACTATATTCTATTGATTTTCAGACGAAGTTGACACTTGATAATTTACGAATAATCTTAGGCTGAAAACCAGAAAAATTTGAGAATATTGGGTCTCAGGGAAAAGTAAGGCATTCTTAAACTTTCTTAGGTCTCAAAACTCCAGTACTGAACTTTCTTAACCTTTTGAGCAGTTGAGCACTGCTTTCTTATATTTTCTTCCAAAGAAAGGCGTCTGTATCAAGTGAACATGAGGGTGTATCCATCTAGAGAGCTATATTGAAGCCTTGAAAAACCCAGTTGCCTTATTAACCTGAAATTTGTGACTAGCAATGTAAGGTGCATTTTTGTCTGTAGATGGCGAACGCTAAAGGGCAGTTGGAGATCCCCAAAACCTTGGTAGCAATGGAAAGAGCAACGTAACCCCCCAATGCAGATGGAGTAATGTTCTTGAAGGAGTTTTAGAGTGCAGCAGTTTTTCATCTAATTCAGCGGCTATGTTTCCTTCCAATATGGACGTCATACGTGAACAATTATTAGGTCATCCGTTGTTTGCAAAACATTCTTTGAGACGTTCCGGAATTCTAAATCAGCCTAATCAAAGAAACAACATCCTTATTGTATAGAGTATTTCATTGTAATTACAAATATTGACTAGAATTAATAGATAAAAGTTTACGGGAAATTGCCGCTTATTCTGAATAGTAAATCATGGGAAGGTGCTTTCAGATCAGTAATAATCGTGGTGTTTCGATAAGGGCCGTAAATGATACTTATTGTTGGTTGTGCCGGTGTAAAAGGAAGGGAAATAATATTGGCAAGAGAGAAGTAATTTATCATTGACAGTTATGTTCAGGAAAATTGTTTTATCGAAGAGTGTATTCTTTGCAAAGGCAAAAAACTATAGTGACAAGTATTATCTGAAAATTTTTATATCTTGTAGCATGAGGTGATCGATTAATAGAAATGAAATGGGTATAGCATAGCTTGTATTTAGTACAGCTCTATCCCCGTTTTTGGAATGTTAGGGTATCACACCCCCTGGACAAATGATCAGTCGGCAAGCCTATAAGAAATGCTACGTCAGTCGGTAAAATCTTTTCTCGTTAGTTTTAACTCGGGCTTAAATAAGTAAATTGAAGGCGAATCATTGAACTTCTGTCTGTAATATTTACGTCTGTGTTAGTGTTTGCAACCCTGTGTTGTTACAAATTTAGTGGCTTTACACGTCAGGCTTTCAGCTAGAGGGAATCTGCGGGTAAGATATCAATATTTGATTTGTGTAGCCCATGAGTAAAGTGTATATTCGAATTCGTTGGCATCCTTTTCTCATTCCTCAGTGTAGGCTGTAAGTCGTAGATTTTAGAGAAAAGTAGGTTGGGGGTGACCCCCAACCTACTTTTTGTGAGGGCGTAATTCTTCAGTCTCATAGTAAAGATCAATGACGAAGACGATTTGTATCCTTTTTTATAAAGGAGCTTTTTCCACAATTCTAGATGTGGCCTTGGAAAATTTTCCTGTCATTCTCAAATCCCTTGTCTTACCACTCTTCAAGTGGCATTTCCATTCTCTCTCACGTTTTCTCTTGGCGCCCCTGGTATAGGAAACCAAGTGTTCACTTTTCTAAGGAACCTAACTGTTTGCTGTGCCACAATATTCTTAAATTTTTCTTGTTTTTGAGCCTTGGATCATTCTTAAATATCAAAAGCGTAATTAGGCCTGAAAATCAAAAGAATATAGTCAAATCTCAGTTGATATTTTACTTCATCATATAGCTATTTAGAAGTGGAACTGAATAATATTGTATCCATAATACAGAATTTGATGTAGAGGCAGTATTATGACTTGAACATACAAAAAAAATTAGTCTTGATGAAACTTGAGCCTTGCATTATTCTTAAATTATTCTTTAATTTTAGCAATTATGAGCCTGAGTACTCCTATACAATTTATTCTTAATGAAAAAGCGTGTACATGCAAAGATGCAGTTTTAAAGAACTATGATTTCTATCAGTTCACGATCAATTTTTGAATCTTTGGTATTGAATTTGCGGGAAGTGAATGGTATACACCATTTTACCCTTAAAGCCCTTGTTTGGTTGTATGTTGCCACCAGAGGTGTAAGGCTTATTTGATAGATATTAAGGCCCCACCAGAGATGGGCAGCCTTTGTTATTTTTGTAATTGTTTTGTAGATTGATAACTTTTGCAGTCAACATACGACTAGAATCGCTTCTGTAGAGGCCTGTTTCATCATCCAACTCTGCCATTTTCCCAATGGTTTCTTACAACAGCTAGAAGGGCTGAAGTCCCCCCAAAAGCATTGAAAAAATAGCTAGGGGCTAAGTTGCCCCTAGATCTTCACCACTGAATTGGATATCAATTAGCGACATGCTGCTACCAAGAAAGAGATTTCTTCAGGAGTTACTTTGAATTTGCTGCGCTTCATTCGTGAACCGGCAAACGAGTTTCAACCAGGTTGTTACGTAAATAATTGCACACATCGAAATTCAGTCGGAACGTGCCCTTATTGCTATAGTAGTGTATAGTATTCGAATTTGTGCATTTATTTGGGCTCAGTGTGTACCAGCTGTGCTGCTATAGCTATTTTCAATAGTTGTGACCAAGCGTTACCTCATACAATTCATGCTCATAGCCATCAGATAGCTATTGTACATATCTGATGGCTATTATATCAGATAGTTATTCATACTATCTAGGAAAGTTTTATTTATTGCTCTACTCGACATCTCCTTCTTGTTCATTTGATGAAAATCATTCATTGGGAGTGGGGAAGTCTTAAAGGTAAATAGCTGGGGGTTGAAGTAGAATGCCCTGTGTAATGCAACTCGTTACATACTGCCAGCATCCTAAAGTTTTTCCAACATCCTCTCTCAATGTCATAAGTCATTGGTACGTTTTTAGTAGGCCTTGGTGAACAATGCCATCTTGGCTCAAATTTAATAGACGGAAGGTTGCAACAAAAATGTCATAGTATGCACTTTTGAAAGAACATAGCGTCTATTCCGGACTGGAGAGCAGTTGTCAAGAACCAAATGAATAATAATGAGAACACTTTGTCCCTAAATTATCAGTTCAGAATGCAGTGCGTGATCAACTTAGTCCTGGTCATTAGGGGTCATTAAATTAGTGCGTACGCACCAAAACGGCAAAGATTTACCCCTCCCCCCAACGTACGCACACGTACGCTTGCTACGATCCCCCATTGGACAACAAAATATGATAAAAAGATTTTTTCCGTACGTACTTAAATGTGTAAACCCCCTTCCCCTTGTACGCTTGGCGTATGCTTTTTGTTGACTCCCCTTCGTGCGTACGTACTAGAAGAATGACCCCTTAGCCTTTAGGCCATCTGATAGTCATGTCGAAAGTAGTAGTCGTCAGATGCATCAGTATAGCCATTGCTTAGAAGGTAGGGTACTCTATGTGTACCAACCACGTTCCTATACTCTTATTGCAGTCAAAGCTACCTGATGGCAGCGATACGCCAATTGCTCAATTGCTTGCATTTCCGCAGAGATATTACGAACATACTGGATATCCTCCTGGTTGCAGTGGAGGCCATGTTGCCCCGCATCATCCTACTAGTTACACTTCTGGTTCGCAGATTCACATGCCAATGTATACAAGAAGTGAAAGAGGATTTTTTGAAAGGCCAAATTGGTATGTTTCTTAATTAAATTATTTAGGCAGACATTGTTTAACTACGTTTCAAAGTCAAAACATTTTTTAAATATTAAAAATTAGGTATTCGTACAATAAAAATGTTCTAGGTTTAATTGAAAATAGAATTGTTTGATTTGTACAAACTTTGGTAAATATTATGTGCTATAGTGATTGGCCAGGAGTAATGGCTTATTTTCATTGAAATTTTCATAATGCTAAGAATCAAATGCACGGTTGCTAAAACATGCAGAGTTAATATCCTGAAACGAATGATCGAGCATTTTGGACAGGTCTGCAAGCTCTTAAAATAAACAGAAAGAATGTAATTAATAAGGATGCTTTGTAGTCTAAAAACAAAACATTGAACGAAGCTATTACAAGCACGAGCAAGTATTTCTTCCTTGCTCATAAATTTGTTTAAAGTTCAAGTGTGGTTTAGCGACAGCGATCGTGATGCCACGTACTGCATAGTGGTATTTTAGGATGGTAGTTTATGTGAAGACATTTGAAAGGGCTTGTTGCTTGTTTGCATAGTGGGATTTGATAGTATTATCAAGAGGCTGTTTTTGTGAAGCTTTGACGAGCTGTCTCAATTTCGTATTTAATGCATAAACTTTTGGTCAAAAAGGTAATGGAATGGATCATATGAAAGTCTTTCAAGGAATATATCTCTCAATAAAACCTCGTAAAAGATCTGAAAAAATCACAAATATTTGCAAAAAGTCACAAAATCGCAGAAAATCACAGAAACCACTAGATGATCATACTAATTTTTCAAATCACAAATGATACATTCTTTGGAATTTTTATAGGGAACATGTCAGTTTCCATAGATCATTGATGGTTCCAGATTTATGGCCAGTGAAGGAATACCTTCCTAACAGTAGGTTTCTTGAGGAAGTTTCCTGGTGATGGGTGGTTTGAAAGACAAGGGCAGGTCTAGAAAGCCAAATGGGAGAGCAGGTCTAGAAAGGGGGTAGGTCTAGAAGGAGGGTGGGTTTAGAAGGAGGGTGGATTCAGAGAGAGGGCGTACTATTTGCATTGCATTTTGTACCTTGTCTTTTGGAAAGAAATGAAGGAGACTTCATAATCATAGGTTTTATGTGATACCAATTGCCAATTAAATTGTGGTTTACAAGAAAGAAAGGAAATATCCTCTAATTTTGAATTTGTATTCCCTCCATTATTTGCCTTAATTTTGCACAAGTGACCATTTACAGAGCACATTCGCAAGCAAGAGGAAAAGTGGTCAGTAGAAAGAATACTTTTGCATGCAAGGGTAATGACAATTAAGTGCATGTTTGCTTGCAAGGTGGGAGTTATAACTTTAAAGAATTTGCTCATACGTACCGTGAATGACCCAGGATTATGAACGGTTACTTTGTTGTTGAAAATCTGTGACCCTGAATGGCGTCTTCATGGTCGATGCTTTCCTCAATGTGTACTTTGTTGTGTACTAAAATTTTGACGTTCTTTTTATTGAATCTTTAGGCAGCCTGGACAAGTACAATTTGGACCACCTCCGCATGGCTATCCACCATATTATCAACCAGGAAAGCCGGGTGAAGCCCGACCAATACCATACATCGATTATCGACACTCTGGACATCCCTCGATGGGTATTCAAAACGCTGGTGTTATTTCGTATGTCACTCAAGTTGGGTAAGTTATTCTTGTATAATATATGTAATTTCATGTAAAGTAATGCATTTATAGCTTAATTCAGATTTTCATGTCTGAATACCATTGATAGTCAAGCCCTGACTCTTTTTTAGTTTCAAGTTCCATTATGCTATTTATCCTTAACACAATTTATATTTCCCCTGTTGTGCTCTATTATTGCTGGTATTTGAAATCAAGGAGAGCCAATTCCATAATTTTGGTAGTGTAAGTAATTATTATGATGATCAAAATTGATTAGGAAACCTAAGAGCAGAATTCTCATTATATGACTGCTAGGTAGGCATGCCGGAGAGGGGGGCAAGGGGGAGCAAAAGTACCCTTTTTGAAATGCAATAGATGGATTTCCAGATGATAAGTTCTAAATAAGCAATATTCAATTATGTATGTGATCGCGTGAATTATAGCCTTTGATTTTCCAGAATTGCGCCTCAGAAGTCCTCTATTCCTTGGCTAGTTATGGTAGTCAGAGCTCTTTTGCTTCTTTTACCCCCCCTTGCCCCACTGTCGTACAGCGTCCCTGCTGCTAGGAACTCAACATTCAAAGTTTACCCTCTAGTATTTTCTAATCTGTAGCCTTGAGCAGACAAATCTTTGAATAAAAAATCTTAATTGCATAATATATATGTATTCTAAGCATCCCTATTTATTTTAGGCCAGGATTTCATCCCCAAGTTCCTGGTGACCACAAAGGTGGCAAAGACAAACGATCTGTGGCTCATGTTAAAAAGCCGCTGAACGCATTCATGCTGTACATGAAAGAAATGCGACCGAAAATTGCAGCAGAATGTACGCTGAAGGAGAGTGCTGCAATCAATCAAATTTTAGGGAAAAGGGTGAAGATAATTCTTTTGTAGTTCTACTGCAAACTGGTCCTTTCGCTCACTGCATTTGATTATTATTTCATACTTTTGAAATATTTGCATAGTTCCTGGCATCCACATTCTAAGGGATTCAATTTGCCATCTTGGTATCTTGACATTTGAAAGTGTGTTGATGTAGGAGACTTACATCATTCTATCCATTTGCTGACAGGGTTAGTACGGGTTTTAGAAAGCTATGGAAATTGATAATGCCATTTTCCAGGACCTGGAAAGTTTTGCAGGAAGAAGGTTTTTCAAAATGGCTATGGAACAGTTTTCGATTTTAATGTTTGGGAAAATTAGACAATAGTCTAAAATGGAAATAAATTAGTGCTGTATTAAGCACCGCATATGTTAGTTTTCTTCATTTTATAATATATAAAATAAAGCATAATCCACCAAAATGTCACAAAATATAACATTGAAAGTAATTTTTTCTATTTTTATGGAGTTTCAAAATGCTAACGAAAATGTACTTCATGGTTTTGGAGCTTTGGCAATTTGGCTTTGGAAAAATTTTGGAAATACCTGTAAAGGAGTTTGTACGAACTTGTTCTGAGCCGCTGAATGTGCCTAGCGATCTGTAACTTTAATTTTAGCTGTTACAGCCGGTAAAGTTGTAATATGAGCAAAGCATTCTTTGGTGCGGTTTTTCCCAACACGCACTTAAAATGTAGTAATTGCATGTTCCTAGCTATAATTGGTGTCGTTCGGTTTTGCCTTTTGTATTTTGTTGCAAGCTTTTGATGGATCATTTCACTGTATTGTGTGTTGATTTCGAGTATCATATCCTGAGCAGTCATTTTCCTATCATCTATGTATCCATTTTGTATGGGAATTGAAAAGAGAAGAGAGCTAGACTGGGAGAAGGCCAAAAGGCGAATGCATGCTAAATAGCGTTGTCATGAAAATGCTATGGAATGTGAATATTCGTTGTTTTCACTCTATGCCAACTATCAAACTCAGAATTTAAGGAAAGTTGTTTGGTCATTGCTTGCTAACTCTTTTTTCTTTTTCTGTTACTGGTAATTCTCACAAGTGTAGTACTAAAAGTGTCTTTTTTTCTACAGTGGCATGCTTTAGATCGATCAGAGCAAGCAAAGTATTACGAAATGGCCAGAAAAGAGAGAGCATTGCATATGCAACTTTACCCTGGATGGAGTGCTAGAGATAATTATGCAGTACTTGGTAAAAAGAAAAAACGACGAAAGGATAAAAACCAAGGTTTGTTGCAGTAATTCGGGCATTTATATGCAATTTCGAGTATAGGTTTCTTAGTTTTTGTGTTCAGTTGGCAACAGAACTTAGATTCACATCCCAGTATAAGCCCACGTTGAAAATTGTTACATTAGTCAAAAGCACCGTACTTATAAGTGTTTGCAGTTTTCTGTCACTGAGTGCTCATCGGGGTAGAAGTTCCCTTTAGAAGAAGGTGACTGCATATTTTATTGCTACAGAGCACATATTAGGAATAGACGGATTTATAGACCATAGAGGCAGATTTACCGGGAGAGGGGGTAGGGGGTCCCACACCCTCCAAATATTTTCTTGTCGTTCGGTAAAGGCTGCAATATTCTTGAACCATTTGGTAAATTCTGCAATATTTTTGAAACTTCAAAAGTTTATGTTGTTTGCTAGGATTACTTATGAAAAGTCCAGGCTCATGGCTTCTACAAAGAAAGAAAATGTGCAGAATAGGACAATAATGAAGGAGTAAATGGGCGTGACGTCATTATCCAGGCACCTGAAGGGCATGGGGCCAGAGCCCATCATGGTCCTACAGCCCCAACAATCATTTTTTAAGTCCTTCCTTAATAATGACTCATTCATACAGCCATCCAATATGGAATCTTCACTTAATTTCTAAATCCGTAATGCCAACATAAGAAAGCAGTAGGCCACTTTGGCACAAATTGCGTTAATGGTACGCATTTGTGAATTGTAATAAATGAATTGTTGATAAATGCCCAATGTCACAAGGCTTTTTCTTCATTGTAGAATTAAACCCCAAGAAATGTAGAGCCAGATATGGTCTGGATAGACAAGATCAATGGTGCAAGCCATGCAGGTATGTTTTGTTATCTTCATTTGTAGCCGAAATGTTTTGTTGTTAATTGTTGACAAAACGCTTTCAAGCTGCTCTTGTAGCTTATAACTTCTTGAAGCATGTTTAAATTTTCTTTTATATCTCATTGTATCAAAGGGAGTGGGTTTCTTGTGTGAAATAAGTATCTTTCAACATCTCTTAGCACAGAAAGTAGCTACGCTTTATTTGTCATTGTAGGAGGAAGAAGAAGTGTATTCGCTTTCTAGCCGGAGCTGATGGAACGAATGAGGATGCGACAGAAGATGGAGAACATACTGAAAACATAGAGCCTATGGAGAACAAAATAGAGGAAGATTCAAAGTTAGAGGAAGATGGAGCAGATGACGACAATACGGACAATGCGGGCTTATCTGAGGGAGAAGAGACTGTAGAAGTCCCGTTAACGCAACCACCAATGCAAATTGTTACGACGACGTAGCATGGTTATGTATCATACCAAGCTGGTATTTTATCGCCGTCTCAAATTTTGGTCGCATTACAGTGTTCCGTCCTATGCCTAGCGGGTATACGCTGCTCTCATTGTATCACAGAATATTATGATGGTATGCCACCAAAATATGAACTAATCGAATCCTGAAATTACCAAAATCCTCGCCAGTTTGCTTGTCAGAATTTCCCATCACTTATAAGTGTGAGGGTCGTAAAGAGGTAATTTTAAGACATTCGTAAACTTTTTGATAACTTAGCTGAAAAGAGTTTGTATGTATTTTCGTCCCACATGAGCAATGATGAATTTTTGGTTGTATGCTAGTAAATTATATCGGCTTGCCAAATAGTGCAATGGTGTTCTTTTCATCCTCCAATTTGTCGTTTTTGAGGCACAGTTCATGACACGAAAACTTACTAGAAGTAAGCGTAAATGATTATAAGTTCAAATTTCTTCCATGCCTTACCAGATTAGGATGATTGTTGAAACGTCTACTATCTGTTGCCAGTAAAGCATGGCAAAACAACTTAGATTTCCTGTCTAAAGTTTGGTTTGGAGTAACAATTTCTATAATGATGCTCTTCAAACATTCTATTTATGCACAGAAGCCAATTTCGTGTAAACAAAACTACGATTGTAAAGGAAGTCTTTCAGTTTGTGCTTTATCGCCTGGTCCTGCCAGTGTATGCAAATAGATTTATCATATCGTATCATTGAATCCAGACTTGACTTTCTGCGTACGCACCAGGAAAGACCTAAAATATTTTCTCCATGTTGCTTCCTGTTGGTATGAGAGAGAATCTAGAATGATAATTGTTCATTTAGTGCTCACCTATCACTTGTGTTTCACAAAGGTTTTATTGCATCAGGGGCTTGTTAGGGTAGTTCAGGCGACCCCTTGATTTTTCATTTCTTAATGAGTGTATTGAAAGCAGGTCATGGCGAAATTGTTCTGCTTTTTAACGATAGATGCATGTCTTATGAGGATGATTTGCAGTGAATTGTAAAAACTCTTATGAAAACTTCCATATTTTCACTGTGACATTAAAGTGCAATTTAAATTAGGTATGAGGAACCTTGCTCATCTTCATTCGTTTTGTGTTTCCTCCATAAAAACTGGGCTGACAATGGGGGACAGAGGGGGTGGTTGGAAACGATTATCTTTCCATTGCAATGATTTTTTAACACAATGCACTTTATTTCAAGCCTAAATCATTATTTTTGACTATTGTTCAGATAAATGTCAGATTTTAACACTTATTGTTGAATCAGATTAAAATAAGTTGTTGTTACTAAGTTGTGTTTAAAATAACTGATGTTTACGTCCAGATATGTCTTTAGAGTGTATTTTGACCACCTCAATTCCAGGGTATGTGATAATGAATTACTATTCGCCGATGACCGCAATGATTTTATCAAATTAGCGCACTGTTTCAATTACGATATTTCTCCTATAATATTTGTCGGTTGTAAGCGTCACTATTTTGCATTAGAACTAATGATATTGAATATGTTTCAAGTTATCTCGTTCTTGTATTTCGTGGTGACCATTTGGTAATTCCAACGATCAGTTTTCAAAATCTCTTTTACAAATCTGATGATATTTACTACCACATGGTCAAAAACTGTTTTTTGTATCTCATTTAGCTCATGCTATGGGTTTCACTGGTCAAAATTTAGAAAGGATTCTTATTCCAACAGAGAGAAACTCGATTAAGTTTCAAGAAAACTAAGCTGTTTTGTATCAGTTTTAATCACAGAAAATCCTTTATCGGATTGAAGCTGCAGCGAACTAATGCCTGAAAATCAATTGACACAGCCAAAGGAAATGTATCGAAAGAAAAGTTATAATAGACGAGATATAAGGCAGTTTTGCCATGCAAACCTTAGAAATTTGATTTCGAGGAGTTTTTGTCATAACTTGTTTTAACACCTTTATTTGGCATAGGTGTAATGCCTGTCACTTCCTAGAGTTGAAGTAAGACATTTCTATGTATGGTATTGCGTCAAGGACTTAGCTTGGTGGTCTAGAATAGTACCAAAACATTGTAGTATTCACTCATACATACGCACACACAGATTTTGTATTTTGTAACACCTGGTGCTTTTGTTAAGCAAAAACGTGAGGTATAGATAGTATTGCTAGTGTTACTGTTGCTCTTGTTTTAACAAAACAGGTGCTTATGATGTAAATAAGCAGTGAGATGTAAACTGTTTAAAAGCTTAGTTAATTAGTTTAGCAGTACTGTAGCTACCTTCAACTTACACATCAATGGTGATTTCAAATTTTTATTGAAGATAGCAATTGGAAAAGCATATCGTATCTCGAATTACCGTTTGTCGGGTTGAAGTATAGTCAACTAAAGCAATCCCTGGTGTGTAGTTTATGTTAAAAGCACCCTTGTTTTTGTCGATTCTCCAAAGGAATTTATTACTACTGTGTTGAATTCCCCACTTACAGGAACCTTGTCATTTTGTTGTACACCTATTGTCTTTTATCGTACTTGATATTTCATGGTCTGGAAAATTACTCCATAGCGCTGTTCCATAAAGAAAGTTACCCCAAAGCTTTTTAGTGAATGCCTTGAATTACTTTGATAGTACCTGCATTTTTATGCTTTGTTTCACGATAAATTTGAGCTACCAGCTGCTTTTTAATCGTTGCCGTTTTATCAGTTACCCATCAAATCAAATGGCATTGCCGTCCTCTATTCCCCCATAAGAACTAAGCATCACTTTTATTGAGAAATGATTTGTCACATCTTTGGCTGTGACATGGATTTCTTACACTGATGCTGATTTCTCATCCCCAATTGTATAGTTTTTACCCCCTCTAGCCCCCTTTGTTAGGTTAATGCTTTAAGCAGCCCTTTATTCCCTAGCGCTTTCCGCCACAGTTATTCGGAGCCCGCGTGATTTAATTGAGATTTCCCTCTGAAAATACGTTCTTAGCTTGATTGTGAGGTTGTAGATTTCTCTTTCTTGAATATTGAATTATTACCGGGTACATTATTTTTTAAAATAAATAGAGCTGTAAATAAATCAACAGATTGTTTCAATGCTATTGTACAGTCGTTTGTTACTCAAGAGAATTATCTTTCATTTTTTCATGTTTGCATTATCTTTATGAATGGTAATCATTCATTTGTCGTAGTTATCCTTACACCAGAGCCTGTTTCCAGACTGCACACGCAGCTGTTTCTTGGAAGCTCCACCCAATTCCACCAATGCGTAAATAAATGTATTAGTCTTTCTTTTGGCTTCTCATGAAAGATATTCTTCCAAATTTGGAAAAATCACAACTCTGAAGATTTCCTGCATTAGGTTCTTATTCTAGGCTAAAGAAAACTGGGAACGCCTACTAGAATGTTGACAGGATTCAATATTAATTTAAAAGAAGAGTAGTTTAAGAAGATGTGCCGACACATTTCAACTAGAGTTCGAGAGCATCTTTTCACAGATAAAAATTCACACGTTTATAAACACCTGCTAAGTTCTAAAACATGTAAAGATTCTTATGATGAGAGCTGCTTTAAAGTTATCGACTCGGCGTAAACGTACCATCAACTTAAAGAGGCTTTGCATATTTTGTGGGAGGGGCCCAATTTAAACAAAAAGGTCCAGCACTACAATTTCTCCTGAACATTCTAGCTCTTTCAACGATCTTCGTTCTTTTCATTATTGGCATTATTTTTCGTTACACCTTCTATTGATTTTGCAACGTTTATTAGTGTGTTCTATTTAACAATTTAGTATTATAGCAACTGAAGATGGATAAAGCAATGTCCGAAACATGTTTTGCAAACTGAAAATTATTGTCGTCTTTGCGTCTGATTTCTGATATATATATATATATATATA
>WIPJ01000400.1:684289-725259 GCA_018155075.1 Cassiopea andromeda
TATATATATATATATATATATATATATATATATATATATATATATATATATAATCAGATACTATACGAAGAAACACGACAATATTTTTCAATTTGCAAAACATGTTAAGGTCTGTTCATCAAACCATAATCAGTTTAATAGAGTTAAGATTTACTGTTAGAATATACAACAATACTACACTATCAATCAAATATATTAATGGAAAAGAAGAACGAAAGCAACGAAAAAAGAACGAAAGCTAAAGACTCAGCGAAACGTTATAATGCTGTAACTGTTTCTTCAAATTAGCCTTTCCCGCATTATATGCAATGCCTCCAAAATCTTTAAGCTGTGGTATGTGCTTGCCGAATCCAACACCATAAAGCATCCCTCCCCACAAGCATCCCTATACGAACTCGAACTCTTTAGATGTTTAAAAATGTGTGAGTTTTTATCTGTAAATAGGTGCTCACGCATTCGAGTGGGTAAACAGCTAGATGTTTCGCCGATATAAACGCACTTGCATCCCACACAAGTGAATTTATATACCACAAGAGCCGAGCGACCCGGGAACCCAAACTTTAACTGAAATCAAGTTTTTCACTTTAAAAGATGAAAATGCTAATTTAATGTTTAGATTTTTACAATACTCTTTAGGGAGCATACGTACCTTGAGCTGGGTTAAATAAGAAATAGAAAGAAATTGCAACTAAAAATAAATAGTGGAGGTAGCTGTGGGTGATGCAGAAGTATTGGAATTTTGAGCATTATTAAGATAAGATTTGACTACTCTATTTATTAAGCTTTCAGGGTATTGGTTCCTTTTAAATATATGGAAAAGCTCTTTAATATCGTCATGAAACATAGCAAGAGTGGTACTAATTTTATAATCTCTCTCTACTAAGGTACGAATGAGACCAATTTTGTAAGAATAGGAGGTAAAGCTGAAGAAATTAGTAAGCAATCCAGAAAAGGTCTTTTTACGATGTACTGACGTTGAGACACTGAAAGGGTCCTTATTGCTAATGCAGACATCAAGAAAAGCCAACACCTTTATTTGTTTCCTTTTCCATGGTACATTTAATGTTGGGGTGTTGGGAGTTGAGAAATTCAAATCTCATGACTGCATCATGTTCAGTATTGAAAAGGTGGAAGATATCATCAATATATCGTCGGTAGAAGTGCACAGAAGGACTTTGATAGTTGTTGAGCCATATGTTTTCATAATGCCCTAGGAATAGATTAGCTGGGACAGGTGCAAGAGGAGAGCTCATAGCAACATCATCTGTTTGATCATACATTTTACCATTGAAAAGAAAATTGGTTTGAGATGTAGCAAAGGAGAAAAGCTTAGTAAGGTCATTTTTGGAAAGCTTGAGATTAGGATTTCCTTCTGCAATATACGAGAGCAAGATAAACTTACCACGTCCAAAGAAACCATGAAATAATTAGAAATATTAACAGTTTTGAGTTCTTGGACAAAAGAAAAAGTGTCAGAAATAGAATATGTTTTAGGTAGAAGTGGCTGAAGAAGGCTACATAGGTATTTCGCAGACTGATAATTAGATGTATTCAGAGAGGAAACGATGGGTCTAAACCGTGGCATAGCACTGGGAGACTGAATCTTGTGCACTTTAGGTAAACCATAAATACGCGCTGGCTGTAAACCTGTTGGATAGATATTACTGTATATGTCTTTATCAATTTTACCATTCCTTTTAAGATCTCAAAGAAACAGTTGCAACTTACCTTCTCTAATAATGGTGGGATCACTATCTAGTTTTTTAAATTTATGTATATCATTAATGATGCTAACAATGCCTTCTGTATAATCTGTCCTATATATTTATATACATAACCTATTAGTATAAAGATATAATGAAAACTGGGGAAGTCTACCAAAGTAAATTAGGCGTTTTCAATCTTCCATTACCACTACAACTAATACATCACACGCAGTTAATACTGCACGACGCGCTCATAATGACACGCCAGTTCTTTTTATCTTGTGTCAGTTCAGATAATCTATTTAATTTTTGTGCTTCTTTTGCGAGATCCAGTATAATTCCGACGCTGGCCAAATCTTACCTTACTGTCTGCATCCATGTCGTCTTTGGTCTTCCTTGTGGCCGTTTTACTTTCCTGAGATAGGCCGTTTTCCTTGCTGGTGTTTCTGGATGCAAGCGCATAAGATGTCCTAGCTACGTTAGTCTCCTTTCTCTTATTACTTCATTCCATGGTTCACATTTCGTTCTGGCTTAGAGTTTGTTGTTGGAAATATTCCATTAATTTTCACTACAGTTATAAATCAGTGAAATTTTTGTTTTTTTTTCAAAGTAATTTGACTTGCATGAGGATATGGCAAGCTGCTGCAATTTTGTTTGCTTTCAACTAGGGGGTCATTTTCTCGACAGCTTTGTTTGGAATATCTATTCATATCAATTCAACTTTCTTTCTCTGCTGTAAACTGACCTGTCTACAACTAAAAGTCCCTTTTATGAAATGTGAATAGCTCTTGTTCCTTTAATTTTAGCCCTAATTTCCGTTTCTTTCTTTGTAATTGAGTCAATGTATATGCTTATGAACTAATAGTATGAGGACTCCTTACCATTTCCTCTATCTACGATAAGAATTCTCGTTCTCACTAGAGTTCTCTTCAATACCGTTCCAGTAATCTGGGCTTTTGTCGATAATAATCTTCAAAAGAGTGATCAGCACAAGGATATTTAGGCATTATAAATTTGAAAGTCTTTATAGAGAACTGTATGATATCGGGCTCCAACGCAACTTCTGCTTGGTCAAAGTTTACTAGATACTCTGGCCCTGATTTGTTCATTGAAAAATAGACAGGAATCTGAAATAAAGAACAGTGTGCTTCTAACAAACAGAAGCGTTTCCAATCAAAGCCACAAATTTTATCATTTTGCTTTTATACACAATATTCAATCAGACGTACATTCGTTCATTCTGTATTAAGCCCCTCTGGGACTTACTTTGTAGGAATAAAATAACAACTTGGAAGTCGTGCGCTATTGAACAATGGGGGGGGGATACAGTGAGCATACCTTTTTGTTTTCCAAAAGGGGATTAATACAGAAATTACGGCAATTGGTTATCTTTGAGATAAAATTTTCTAATCAAAGGCAGGTATTCTGTTACCCTATCTTGATACACACCAGTTAATAAAAATTATACGAATTTGCCATTCATGAAACAAAAAATGATCATATGGAGATAGTTCCTTTCCATAGGTGTTGGCCGTATTGCAAAGCTAGCAAGGTTTTTTTCGTAGGATTTCCAATATTTGAAATTTCTAAAAGGGCGGGGTATAAATGGAGAAGAACTGGGCAAAATTTGGGGGTAGATGGGGCTTAAATTGAAAAAGAGCTCAATCTTAGCACCCCAATATTGACCACATTGGGCTCAAGAGAGAGGAGAAAGCAGATGCAAGCTATCCTATGCTCTAAAACACAGTAATTCAAATCGACAGGAAAATAAAGCCCTTCTCCTCCATGTGTAGCCATTTCTTTCAGTTATGGTATCTTACTTCAAAAATACGATACGGATCTGAATACATGTCACTGCACTGTGCAATTGCTTTTGCATTAGGGTTGACAAAGCAGATGAGAAAAAGGGAATTGTTTGCTTTTCTTAAGAATATCAACAATACTGCTTAGGGGGAGAGGAGAAGTTTCAAAAATTGAACTCATTCGCTCTTTTGCTTAGGAAAGTAAATCTCTTTGGGAGAAGGAGATGGAGTTGCACAGTCCCACAGGGCAGGTAGAAATCTGCGAGAGCAAGCTTCTATATCCATGTTTAGACTGATGGAAAGGTCTTGGTCAAGCCCAAATAACCAATGCAATACTAAAACAACAATGAAAGAAATTAAGATTCTACTACCAAATTCTTTATTAAGCCAGATAGGTTTAGCTTGCGTGGGATCAAGAAACCAACCAACCAATTAAAAAAGTTACAAAAACTTAAATGAGGGCTAATTATCATTCAATGTACCTATTAACGTGGTGCCTTTGCATTTGTGCACAAGTATTTATGCAAAGGCATTGAAAGTACTCCAGCAAGAGTAATGCCTGGACTGTCTGCCATACTTGCTGCACCCATTGAGAACTCTCGATACTTGGCATCAACCTACAAATTTGCCAACATACTTTTAAGTACAATTGAAAAAAAGTATATTACAAAATTTGAAAGTTCTGGATAATAGGGAAAAGTTCTCAAAAAGTGAAAAATAGAGCAACTGCAAGTGAAGTAAAAAATGAAGAGTATTTCACACTGCAAATGGACATGAGCTAATTTGATATCTGTTGACACCATCTTTATTTGATTCGGCAACAATTCCATTCTTTTTATATTTTTAGACGAAGAAAGTTTTGAAAGGGACCTAAATATGGAGACATTCTCTACCAATTTCCTTTTGTTTTGAGATGCTGAACTCGAGATAGTTAATCTTTTTCTGTGTCACAGTTAACATAGGTTCTGTAACTTGTAGAGAACATTGCATTAGGTCTCAATTTGTGAATTAGAAAAGTTAAGCTATGGAAAATAACTACAATGTAGGATAAACATTGCTATAAGGATAACAAGTGTGTTTATTTTATGTTGCAAGACTATTTCCTTAGGGAATTCATACCAATGAGGCTTAATACCTGGGAGAATTCATGCATCGATTTTAAATAGAGAGCTTCTGTTACATCGGATAAAACTGTGAGAATAATGAATGAAAATAGTAGAATAAAAAGGAACTCTGATTCTCATTTTAATAGGAGTGCATTTTATTGGAGAAAGAAAGAGGAGAAAGGAAAATGTTTGATATAGAATCTAACAAACGCCTCGTAACTTGCAGCGTAAGACAGTTTGCATGATACACTGGTATGAATATGCGGCGGCCAAGTGACAATCTCAATGACTAAAGAGCAGGAAAAGAGCCAAATATAAGCCCTCGAAAAAGAAAAAATCCTAAAATAAAGCAAGTTGACACCCTGAGTATACAAGAATGAAGACCAGATGACTGAATTGATTCTATATGAGGTCAAATACAAGAAAAGGGAGTGCCGGTACATTTTAAAAATTGCAGCCTAGAATAGAGGAAAGCATTGTCAGGAAGAGTCCTGACAAATGTACCGTCAATGCTATCTACTTGTGAACAATTATGAATAATCCTACTGTTACACACAAAAAACTCTCCCAGAATGCACTTTGGCTGCTGCGTATCAATTAAAAGATTACTTATAAACTAGGAAAATTGACCCTTACTATGACGTATTCTTTCAGAATTTGCAACCAACCAAACTACTTGCAGCTAATATTTAGAATCCTAATTTTTGCTAAGATTGAAATGTAGGAAAATTGATAAACTGGAGTCCAAATAAGCTCGGGGAATTACAAATTGTTTTGAAAAACGAATGAGAGTTCCCCGTCTATTCGGCACTGAAAAGTACCCACGCTCCCATCTACACAAATCTATAGTAAGGGGTCAAAACGAAAGGGGGAAATTACTTGAAACAGGAGGGAGAGACTGCTAAATAAATTTTGTACGGCAACAAAGCCATTTCTGAAACCTCCAACTTTCAAATCATGATGCAGCAGATAGTTTCCTTCCCAAGGACCTAACATCGACACTACTAATATCAAAGCTTGCTCATCCATTAAAATCCAATCCACATCAACCACAAAATCATGTGATAAGTCTTGCTATTGTTGTTCTTTTTTCTTCTGGTTTGGACAGTATTTACAAGTTTCAATCACCTGCATGTGGACAAAATGTCAAGGGCCACTGATTCGCTACTTAACGCCAACTTTACTGTTTTGGAGGTCCCATCCCTCTCGTAAAGCTCCTTAGCAAAGCCCTCCGTATGAAAGAAACAGCACCTTCCGAAAATAGGGTACCCTACGTTCCGGTCAAAGACGTTACGTAGCGTGTGAATGATCCCTAACGAACGAAAGAGTAGACAGTCTTGCTCCTTTATTACATCATCCTCTAGCTTTGTAATGCAGACAGTGTAGCTATGTAAAAAACAATTCTACGAAGAGCTTGATGGAATGTTACACAGTAGAAAACTAGAGATACTTCCGGAAGGCCCTTTCTCACCTAGGTACTATTTGGCTACTTTCATTTATGAGCAGAAATATGATTTTAAAACGATGGAATCAAGAAATAACTGCTAAGAAAGGATGGGAAATAAACTATACTTTTGTAACTTCTCATAGCCAGGGTGTCTATTTCAATCAGAACAGTGTGATGTAGCATATGATTGATTGTTAACTGAACAACATCTATTGAATTTGTTGAAAATAAGTAAGAAATACTTGCGAAGCAAAGGAACTACCTCATTAGCTACTCTGAAAAAGGCATTGACATATACTCCTCCAGCTATAAGTCCTTCAAATAGCACTATGGCAAGGGTGATCCAAATGCTTGGGATGTATCTGTAGTAGACTTCAAGGTATAACACAATGAAATTTGCATACTGAAAATGAAATAAGAGAAACTGATAATCTATTTACCTAAATGAAATTCAAAAAGTTAAAAATTAAATATATATAGAGAATAAAACGCTGGGAAAGAATTATAAATAAATAGTTGTGAAGAAGAATGCACTATTTTTTATAAAATACCTAATGTTTTGCTGCTCCTCAAAATTATTAAATTTTTCTAATCGTTTGATCCAAGGATAATCCTTAAATTTTTCTCATCTATCAAGGGTGCAACTTCACCTAAAAGTCAATATTTTGACATCTTTCCAACTGTTTTACTTGAAACAGAACAACAAATATTGCATCGATAATGCAAAAGTTGATCTAAAAAGAGTACTACAACTCGAATACACAAAAATTCTAAATTTTAATGAAGCTTGAACCTAGCAGTATTTTAAAATTTTAAAATTATTCTTAAATTTGAGCCCTTTTGAGCCTCAATATTCTTATCAACTCTAATCTTTCAAAGAAGAGTGTATATTTATGTTGCCAAAAAAGAAATTTACTTGCAACTATCGTTATCTGAAAAATACAGTACGGAAGGAGAAACATTGAAGCGCAGGTCTTGCTAATTAAGGATCAACTGCCAAATGCAATTGGGATAATGTGATTAACAAAGAGTACACCCAACGATGTGCGCAAAGGTGTCGGCAGGGGCTCAGCCCTCCTGGCTGCGATTTGAAGGAGGCACAATATTTATTAGTTTCAACAGACAGTATGAAAGTAAGAGGCAATATAGCTACAGAAATACTATTTGACAATACTGAGCTGTGTATTTCCTACAAAATCATGCTAACGGGAGATTTAGAGTGGTCTTATCACAGGTCTTTTCTGGATTAGTATTAGTTACCACTGTTATTACTCTTATTAAAGCATTCACAGTAGGGATAGGAATAGCATAAAATTAACATGCAAGTTAACTAAAGCTTGATATTTACAATATACCAATCCTATATAACCAATGTACAAGAAGAAAAAATAGCTTGCTACGATTTCCCGTAGCAAATGAAAAGAGTTTGAATAGGAAAATAAAAAATATTTTCATCAACATTAAAACTGAACTAAAAGCACAAATTT
The DNA here is from genome assembly GCA_018155075.1 of Cassiopea andromeda. Lineage (NCBI taxonomy): Eukaryota > Metazoa > Cnidaria > Scyphozoa > Rhizostomeae > Cassiopeidae > Cassiopea > Cassiopea andromeda. Next base: position 691,838 of record WIPJ01000400.1, read on the forward strand.
GCAGAATACAAAATACTGCGCCATCCAAAGCAGGAAAGGACACAAAGTCATCTAGTCCCCACTTTGAATGGCACATGCAGTTCTTTAACCATGAAACATTAAATGATCAAACTAGTCTGGCGCCAAACAATGCAAAACAAGCTCTGTTTCTTGAAAATCATTCTGACTAAGATCATCTATGGATTGTTTGTTATTTGGTACCAAACTAGCCTGAAAAAAATACAAAACTAAAATGAAAATAAAGGGGGTTGCTGCTGATTACTTTCTTATCAATCAATCCAGACGATAAGTCTATTTTGAATTACATTCTATTCATGAATTCCAAACAGAAGCAAATTACATAGTATATTCGTGTCCATTCCATTTATATCTATACCAGAGATAGTAAGCTGGTGAAAGAAATCTCTACGCAACAAATCATACTGTTGGCAGAGTAGGAGAAAGTCTGCCACACATGTAAACTGGGCTGCTACAATGGAATTTGTCTAAATCTGTGCTCATGAGTGCACTGAAATCCACGTGCAGCATTGTCAGCTTTTTAATACCTTCAATTTTGAAGATGTCATAATAAGAGTTTCTACTTGGTCGTATGATTGCAAGAAGTCTCCTTTTGAACTCAGATATAAAATGAGCATTTTTGATGATTTGATCTAAGAGATTCCACTCATAAGGGACATTCTTGAAGTAGTATGTGAAAAACGAACAGTTCTTCGGACATTCTGTTCATAGTCACGGGGATATCTTAAATTATAATGCTATTCATATTCAATTTGTAATTCAGTAATGAGATACCCAGGAGAGTCTATTTTCCTTAAGTTGAAAAAATTGCACATTCATCTGTATCACCTTCTATAATATAGGTTTTCCAAGTCTAGTTCGTTGTATAATTTTTGTCTATTTGTGCCTTTCCATGTTCCAGTTACTGCTAATACAGCTTAATATTGAGTTTGTTCAAGTAGCTTTGTAATGTTAACTTCATGACGGGGTTATATCTATGATAAATAATATCTCCATAATCAAGATGGGGTCAGATGTAAAGTTTATAAACCTGATCAAGAACATGTCTAGATACATACTTGGAGAGGTTCCCTATTATTCCTTTCCCTCTTCTAGCTTTATATATAGTTTCCCTGATGTGGCTTTGGAAACTTAACTTACAATCAAGGACCATACCAATATGTTTATTCTCCTTTTTTCTATCAATTTCGACACTTCCCAATTTTAAGGGATCGTGCAATGGAATATTACGTTTAGTAGAAAATATCACTTCTTCTATTTTTCCGCATTAAAATGCATTTTCCACTGCAATGAACATAAACGCAATCTCTCAAGATGGCTATTTAATTCTTCACTCCTTTGATTGTTGCAAACAACAGAGAACAGTGCTGTATCGTCAGCAAAGAGTTTAATATCACAATGAACATTATTAACAATGCCGTTTATGTAAATAAGAAAGAATAATGGACCCAAGACAGAGCCTTGTGGGGCCCCTATAGATAAATAAAATATGTATTATGCATTTAGTTATGTTAGACACCGAACCTCAGTTACAAAACTTCCAATACAACACGAAGTTGCAATTATCTTCCTATGGTACAAGTTGTCTCTAAATGTAGCTAAGGAGAATTTGCATATTAAACTTCATACGACAGGCTGTTCCAGTGCTTACGTCATAAAAAATAGCGCACTAGCATCCTCGTTGTAGTTTGTTTGAATTAACTGCTTTCGCTGATGTGATTATAACAATATACGTCATCTGTAAAGGATATTTCAATATTTGCAATAACAGAAAGGTAAGTGTGTATGAATTCGTTTCCTTATTCTTATAAAGAAACATGAGCGAAAAAGCCCCCTTGGCTATTAATTTACTTCTGCACCAATGACTTCAGCCCATTAAGTGGAAGCATTTTGTACATTTACGATTTCCTAAGTTGAAAAGTGCCATAATCAGGCGCGCAACTAGGGATTTCCGTGGGCATGGGGTCCAACCCAAGAAAAAGGGCAAGCTAAAACTGTTCAAAGAAGATTCGACCTTCGAATACTGTTTTTCAGATTCCTCAGCGGAGGAAACTCTGTGGAAGGTTTACTGATATCTTTGTTCTGAAGGCCAACGATTCTTATTTTTATTTCTTATCACAGTAGAGAAAGGAAAATGAGGGGCCGGGAGCAAAGCCCCATGAAAGTTTTTGGGACCATGCATTTTCCATGCTAGGGAAATGCCATTTTTGAATAGAGAAAGCAATTAAAGAAAGGTCACTTTCGTTCTTCAGCCGAAAAGGGCAGGAGTCTAGACCCCCCCCCCAGGACTCCACACCAAGTTGCGCGCTTGTTACTTGAATGGTGAATACCTGTTACTTGCTACTTGTTTGTAGGAACAAAAGGGCGAAAGCACAATCCAAAACATGCATCGACGTTCAAAATTATGCCAGTTAAGGAAACACGCAGATTGAAACCTTGCCTCGAGGTGTAAGAGTGCACCGGATCAACTGATTGCTCTTCAGAGTTCTTCTTGAAAGTTGCCCATTTACTAAATACTCTTCGTGATCATATTCAGAATTTTCGTTATTAAGAATCAGCTTTCGTGTAAAAACGACAAATTGATAGTTTTTGGAGTGTCACACGCATGCAATTCTTGAATGTGTGGCCAAGCACTCAAGGCTTGTCCCGTTAGATTTACACTTTTCTCGTTCTTCAGGGAGGGAAATGTTCTATTTACGCTGCAAAAATATAAACTACATTGAGTGAACACGTTGTAAACAACTCGTATCACTAAACACAGTCACTAAACACTTTTCAACTGTCAAGTCATACGCAGTTATAATTTCCTTCAAGTGAATGGCAAACCAAGTGCTGATGGTTGAAACTTTCCTAACAATTTTATAATCGAACAATGAAGCTGAAAAACAAAAATAATGCCTTTGTATTGCATAAAGGGTTGCGGTGGAAATCTGATGCAAAGCCAAATTTAAGAGCATTAAACAATTAATAAACATGTAAAAAATAAGAGTAGAACTGATCATAGCCAGAAGATAGGGAATTTTTTAATTTATTATTTAATAGGTAATGTTAGGGAAAGGCCTTAGGGCCTACAACAAAGCCCTAAAAAAGGCAAAAATCTAAGAAAAGGGAGAAAAGTTAAGTAGATAGGGAGACAAGATCAAGTTTGTTGATGTTAGGTTTGAAAGAAGATAAGTTGTAGGACTCGTGGAAAGTAGCTTATGGCCTTCGTGTATGCTCTGCAGAGTATACACTTGAACAATTTCCTTTCTCATGATGTAGATCTTAGACATAATGCGGATAAAAAACTCGTGATGATGATAACATATCCAGCCTTTCAAGTATCAACGCTGAGCTTTTGTGGACAACATAACGTTGGCTTGCAGCAACCCCGTTTCATTAACTAGCAAAATTGCTGCAATGAGCCTTCCCAGTAGCCAGCTCAATTCAAGTTTGTTATGAGTTGGCTCCTATCAAAACTACAATGACGGTCCCTTTCACACTTTTAATTCTAAATCGCGGTGCTTCTTGTTACTTTGTCGGCTGCCTATTTGTAAGGATTAATCGTATCCTTTCTTTCATCGTGGTGGTGGCTATTTCTACAGAAAATATATAACTCACTTTTGAGCAGAAAAGATTAGTAGAACGATCTGGATTCAACATTATCCTTTTAGAATGTTGGAATATCATCAGACGAACTACCTCTACAGCCTCATTCCTAGTTGAAAATAAAACGAGGTTACACAATATGGGGCGATACCATATTATAAAGTAATAGATGCTCCTGTTTAGAAGACAGCAAAATGAAACAAGCAGAAGCAATACCAAATATATTCCAATTTCCTCTAACACTGAATCTGAAAAACTTCGGTTAAAGTTTCTCTACGTCAGAGTAATCTGTGAACGACAAACGTTCGTATTTGAAGTTGTTTTGAACTGTTGGTAGGTGAAATACACAGGTCTCCAACTCTAAATCTAACAATTTTTTTTTATGAATTTATGACACTTTTGCTGAATTTCTAGGACATTTTAGGATATTATTCAGTAATTTTTATGACACTTCAGTACAATTTATGCCATTCATTGGTCATTTGAAATTTCATCCTGACAAAAATGGTAAAATTCTGTACGAGATTTCATTGTAAAGACGCCTTTATGACATTTTATGATTTTATGACAGAGTGGGAGGCCTGAATACACCATAACTTAGGCAAAGCTGACAAATGCTATATAGCATCACTTGCAACATCAATGGAAAGTGTTCCAGTCAATAACCTGGGGGGGGGGCCATTCAGGTGTCCTTGCTAGCAAGCAATTCGATTATTTATAACGCTATGAGGAATGAAGTCACTTTTAAGGGATAGCTACCACCAGAGGCTTATTATTTTAAACAATCAAGTTCTGGAAAGAAATGAAAAACTATTACAAGCAAAGAAAAAAGGCATGGCTTCCATTTAATGTAGAATTTTTTCATATTTCTGGCAATAAAATAAGATGTGAATAAGCTGAATACTTTGCAACTTTAGGGAGGCGATAAAATAACTCAAATACGCTAACGAAAATGTATGGAAGAAATAGATGGTAAGAATTCCATGCCGAGCGCTACATCAAAATGACAGGAGCGTTTGAGAAAAATTGCTAGATTCACGACTGTTAAAGCGAAGCGATTGACTTGGGGAGGTTATGATTGGCATTAACGATTTCACAAGCGATAAAAACGTTCGAATAAAACACGAGTCTCACAAGCTACTTAACAATTGTGCTACACAATCACGATGTAATGGAAGAAAGTTAACACCCTCTCAATTACGTAATGGGGCGTTTTATCAATAGAGAATTCACGGTATTTTTAAAGAATACTAACTTTATCTCCCAAAATAGCACCTGCACTTAAAGTGCTTATGCATCGAAATTTCGAAATTTAACTTTTTGCATTTTCTAATGCAACTTTGTGCTGTAATCATCATGGAGGAAACAATCATATATCATTCAATTAAACTACAATTACAAATCTCACTATTACAAGGTAATTTGTAATTACAATACATGTAAAAGAGTAAATAACAATTGTTGTATATAAGACAAAAACAAAAAAAACAAAAATGCTAAAAGCAAAGTAGATCCGGGTTGTTCCATGGTTTGTCTCTGCAACAGAAGATATAGTAGGTTGTTCGAATTGAACTTGTAGATAGTTTAGAAATAAGAAAGCGTTTGTGTTGGTTGTCGATAGAGAGAGAATCACACATTTTAAGAAATGAAAAACATGAGTTAGCATAGAGCCCAAGAGAGCTCATTGAGAGATTTACAAAGGTGACAGATTTGTATTGACTTCTCAAATCTGAGACTAGCCTCGAATATTTTAAGCGCTTTCTTTTTGCATTGTTGCTCAGGATTGTTTCGAAGCCTATCGTTAGTTCCAAAATGTAAAGACAGTTATCCTTAGTTTTCACAAGTAAGTCAGGACGTAAATCATCACCGGTAATGATTGAGGGTGAAGGGAAGCCTGGAATGTCCGCATACAGTGAAGATCCTTCAACTACTTTCAATGATGTGGCAAGAAAACTTAGGACAGAGTTGTGCCGCCAAGTGTACCGACCCTGTTCAAGGTAAACTTTGGAACTCGCTACAATATGATGTAGGGTTTCAGGAAGAAGACAAAATTGGCAGTCAGACGATTGTCTGAGCTTCCAAAGACAAAGATTTTTGCGAGTAGGTAGTGTATTACTGAGGTATTTTATGGTAAAATTGTAGATGTTCACTGGTAGATTACTCTGTACGCCAGACCAAATTCCGTTCAATTTTTTGAGTGAATGATCCAACAAGAATGAAAGAAAGGCACCTTGTGATGGCAAATTGTGTGTTAAGTGCTCTTTATTACCCAATTTGACTGCTTTCAGTACCTCTCTGGTATTACGATAAATGTCATATTGCAAGTTTGGTCCAGTACTAGTATTTTTCCAGAGAGCTTGGACATTGGCGTTAGGGGAAGATCGCAGTATATAAGGAGAGACAGTTTGGCACTGAGTGAATTTGACAGAAGGCATTTGGAGATTCAGACCAAACTGTTTTTGAGTTATGCTACAAACTAAAGTATCATAACTCATATGGAAAAAGGTAATGAGCCCTCAAACTTCGCTATTTTGGCATTTCAAGTGCGAATTCTAGCTACTGCGCATGACGTCATAACGAGTATGCAAAAAAATTTTGATCGCTTGTTAGCAGGGATTCCACTAGCAAGTCCTGCAAACATCGTGGAGGACGGTATTGTGTGGCTGGTCTCCCGAACGGAATAAGCTGCACAAATGGTCAGCATATAGAGGGGAAATCCGTTCATACGTTTCCACTCCATGGAAAAGACAGGAAAAGACACCAAGCTTAGGTCAGGTTTGTGCGAAGGCATATGCCAAAGTGGAACAGCACCAACTCGTCTTTTCTTTGCTCTGACCATTCCGATGAGAGCTGCTTTACGAAGAATCAGGAAATCGCTGCCGACTTGACGGCACTTAGAGGATGTCCAGAGAGAGGATGTCCAGAGAGTCACCAGAAGTCGTGCACGACTTGACGGCACTTAGAGAGAGAGAGAGAGAGAGAGAGAGAGAGAGAGACTCCATATAAACTAAAACGTTTTTGTTTGTCTGGCAGTATCAGGTTTGCTGTACTTACCAACAAATGCAGGAAACTTGAGTTGTTTGAAATAAAGATCTTTCCCTCTCAACCTAGGCACTACTTTTGCATTTCTAGGCAGCAACCATGGGTGCGCACAAGGTGGGGTGTGACATTCAAAAATACTACCAGTTAGCCTTTTCTATGCAACAAGGAAACCAACTTAAATTGCAATAAATGATTGCAAAGTATATAATGCAAAAGAGGGGGTCTATGTTGGATCCCAAGAGGAACCTGGTCCAGTACATGCTACACCTTTACCTATACTCCTATGTACTCCTTACTTGCAACTTGGGCGTAAGAACCAGGGGGTACAGGGGACATATGCCCCAACTTCTTCACAAATTTAGGCACAAAGTACACCTTTTCAGTTTACATAGTGTCCTTTATTACATGTGACGGTCCCCCTGAATGCATGTGCACCCAAGTTTTGAATGCTTCCCACGTCTCTACGTGTAGCCCTTAAAAAGTCATCTATTCAGTGCCTTCATTGTTACAAGCAGCCCAAAACCACCACTAGCTTGAATTAATTTAGTCTAAAAAGAAAAATTTCTTCATTTTCTTCAATTGAAACACTCGTTTCTAACTCGCGTTGGTTCAGTTCACTGAATTTTTTCCCAGGGCCTAAGAAAACAACAATTGCCTATCAATATTGCATTATGCTTTGAGCAATAGGTTACAAATGGGAGATTCTTCGATTTATCCATAATTGAAGCAGAGTATAACATAAGATATAGCATTGTAGAGAATCTTATAGGAAGTGGCCTACCTTGCTCTGACCATACGACACCCATGCAAATTTGGTTGTTTTCAAGCATTAGGTCGATGTTTGGATACAGAACCACAGAAATATCATTATAAATGCGATCTGAAGTTATTATGGGCAAGAATCCTTGCTAATTGAGACCATAAAACTGCAATGCACCGCGAGATGACTGATTTCTTGTCAGTCTATCAACCATTGACTTGTTCGCATTGAAGTAACACAGTCCACCAATCTTGCTCGTCTAGTTTTGCTTCCATGAGGTATATCATTGGAGCATGGCACCATGTATAACGCAATACATAAGTGTTTATCATGGATGCCTCCATTCGTAAATAGAACGCACTTTGCTCGCATTTTCAAGCAGTTCTCTTAGGTAACCCATATAGGGCTTTGTATGGGAATCTGGCCAGCCCAATATGCGAGTTCCCACTATGAGGTCAAATCTTGGTTCGAACGAGTCTCCCAACTCCGCGGTACTGTGCCACGAAAAAAAGACGTAAGTTGGCTAATTTTGCAACTTTAACACCTCGTAACTCAGCAACCGCACACCTGATTCACATACTTTTTGCTTTTTGTGTCAGTACATTCCTGTCTAGCGATTTATGAAATAAAAAAATGAGGTGTACTGGCACTTTAAGACAATCTCAGGCTCAATTTCGGGAAAGTTAAGAAAATTGAGGTCCAGGCAAAATAACGGTTTTATTATAAAAAAGCGGGTATCTACTGGATAGCACTTCTATCGTACTTCGTTGTCTTGGACGACGATGACTTTCATTGTTTACTCATATAAAATTGCTATAATCATTATCCTGTTTTTCAAATGCTTTACTATCTTTTTCTCTATGGAGTAATTGATGGGTATAAAATTTTCCCGCTAGAAGTGGGGATGGAGGGTCAGATGGGAAAAGTACGTACACAATGGGAGGGGCTCATAGCAACCGTACATGTGCGTACGATGGGGGGATGGGGTTAAATTCTCGCCAATTTGGTGCGTAAGTACTAGATGAATGACCCCTTGGACAATTACGCGTGAATTGGGTCAAGTACCGAGGCATTCGCATGAAATGAGTCAAATACTGATGCATTCAGCAAAATTACTTGAAAATATCATCATTTTCAAATTCAATCTCCGGTCAACTAAGTCCAAAATTAATTTTTGTTTACAGAAGGCACTTATACTCTTTTCCACAGTACTTCCCATTGTAGAACTCTTCCTGTGCAAATTCGCATTTTCTAGAATTCTTCCAATAAAACTCTGCATGTTCTAGAACTCTTACCATATAACTCAGTAGTTTTTAGAATTCTGCCTATCTAACTTGGCATTTCCTAGAAATATTCCCATACAACTTCGCATTTTCTAGACCTCTTCCTAGTTAACAGTAATTAGAAGAAACAAGATAGTTGAGAAAACTCAGCACTACGTTCCAGTACTGAAGAATAAATTTCAATGAAGACAAATTAACCTGGAGTGCAGCTAGAAGCTCAATTTTCTCTATTTTCACAACATTGACAGATGACCTTGAAATAAGCACACCAAACTGGTAGCAAAACTGCAACCTAAAAGGTAATGGATAAACTGCATTCTAACAAGCGCAGCAAATTGAAGGTCGGAAATGTTTAAAGAAATAAAAACGTTGCTGCCATGCCACATGAAAACGGTTCTACTAAACGCATACTAGGAAAACTGGGCTTTCATCTTGCAATAGCAAACATACTTTCCAACATAAGTGGCCGTTCCATAAAAGCAACTCAGTGGAAACTTTCATAAAGGGCAAATCTGAACAAACTACGGCCCATGGACTATATCCAGTCCTTTCTACACCCCTGTCTGGTCCGCGCGAGGCCAATCGCAAATACCATGAATCAAATAAAGATCTACCTTTTTAATTTTGCTTTGAAATTTGAAATTTTATTGTTGTTGTTCATTGTTTGTGGAGATTAATAAGTTAAAAATTAATTCACTGATTCAATGATTGTTTTTGTTTTCTTATTTGTCATGTACACCACAATTTCACATAACCTAATGTAAATATCTACAGAGTACTCTAATCTTATGATTATCAAATCCTTCTATTCAAAATCCTTACTTTAGAGACTTTACATTGGCAGAAAGTTGGTGGCCCTCAGATACAATTCAGGTTTCTCATGTGGCCCCTTGCAAACATAAATGTCCCAACATGGAATGATCAAAACAACTTCCTAACTAAGGTCATAAATTAGATGAAATCAGCAGAGCATTAAGGAAACGACAATAACTAGGGAGTACAACACCATATTTGACAAATTTCCTTTGAAAGCTACAACTTTGCGTTTGAAATTCACAATTTACATACAATATGCGCTTCAGACATTTTGTCACATACTCTTTTGTGTTTAACTATAGGGGGGTCATATTGCACTGTTGAAATTGTTCACCCCTCATAGCATTTTATAATGACTCCCCTATTCTAGCGAAATATGGGCATCATCACTACCAGCAATATTTTCACAGTCATTTTCATCCCATTATTTATGAGTCAACTCTCCATCAAGCACTTCACAACCCTTGCTAGGTGGAAAACTGTCTACCACTCCATCCAATTTTCGCTTGACACCATCTGGTGGGATTATCAACTCTTCTACTTCCTTCAGGGTTGCAGCGATTTTCCCAGTAGTTCATTTTATTACTAACTCTTCATTTTATGAAAATCTAGGAAAATATCTATTCCTCTGCTAATTCAACCCCTTCCCTACAAGTAAACACAAAAGACGAGAAATTTGCCATATAGCATTTCCAGAAAATGTATAATTTGCAACAAGGGGAAATATGTAGAACGAGGCTCGTTCGTGGCTCCCACTCACGGAATGCTATGGTGGGTCTAAATGAGTCGCTGGAAACGATCCTTTAAGGTTTTGCGACACAGTGCTACGTTTGCACCAAAATTTCTGCTTGTACCCGTACACAATAGTTACATGGTAGTCTGGACTGTAAAGTTTTCAATGTGGAAAGTTTCACAGCAGCAGGCATAGGAAATCCTTGGGTCGTTGTTCCTATACATTGCAATAATCACCTGAAAATTGTCAACTTTAAATTAAATATTGGAAGAAAAGTGGTCCTGGCCTTTCGATCAAACTTTATGGCAGCACATTTCAAGGTATAGTCAAAATGATGGCATAGTCGAGCTATCAGTGGTGTATTGCCCGAGATGAATTTAGCAGCCATAGATATAGGAAGTATTAACTTTAAGTATTGCTGTTATTAAAACGGAATTTATTTATCGTTCAGTTATTTGGTAATTTTTTCCCAGTTCCCGTCGATGCACTGACCTTTAGATAGCAAAATCATTCCTCTTTCTTTTCATTGTAAAACAACAGACCCTACTGTTCGGGGGTAATGAAATAATGTTAATTCTACCAAAGGTATATATTTCGTTACTTTTCCATGAACCCAAAGTAGCGAACCTTTTAGTCCTTGTCAACACAAATTCCCACCTTGTTTCTCAACGACTTCTAAATCTTACAGACAACATGTCATTCATCGATTTCTGGGTGTCCAATGTTGTGGGTAGTATTGTCTGTTCATGATATTTTAGCTTTTATGAGTGGAAAATTTAGGCCTATTTTCCCCACAGCTAGTGACGAATTTGAGCCCTAATTGTCATATCTAGCAAAGGGCTTGAGATCTATTAAGCCTACAATGACTGGACCAATCTACAAGTTCATACAGAAATGAAGATTACCTGTAGAAAAATCACGGAGATGCTAGGAATGACGACAACAGCAAATCTCGAGCATTTTCACACTATTTATTCTGCAAAACTGTCATGTACAATTTTCCCGTGTTTTGGGCTGCAGCTTGCCATGCCTCGTTTTCATTTTATATTATCCCCGTTGTTTTTATAATTAGCTACAACCTTGAAGTTACTTTGAAGCTTCATCTACTAGGAAAGTAAATTCCTACAGCAATAGTGATCGGTACTTTGGAAATTAGGGCAGGGTTCTGCAAACAGCGGCCCGGAGGCCGGATGCGGTTCTCGATATCTTCTCATCCGGCCCGCAGAAGAAAGTAGGGTACTTTACTCGTATCCTGCCTGAATCAACCCCTTTTATGGAAGTTATGATAAATAGTAACTCAATAAATTATATTAAATACATAATTAAAAGTAACCTTGCTGTTTTACTTCCTTTATTTGGACCTCGACTGTGTTCTCGGCCCCCCACCTGCTGTTTAATAGCTGATGCGGCCCCCGGGCGGAAAAGCTTAGAGGCCCCTGAATTAGAGGGATCTCAAGAAACAGGATATTGTTAGGATCACGTGATTTGCACCATGCCAGATAAGCCACACAACTTCGAAAGCGTCTGCTAAAAGTAGGATTACTGGGTGCAAAGTTCCTTTGCAAATATTTAGACTCCCTGCATTCACTTTCAAATGTATTCATTAGCATTGTAGGTCTTCTTTTCTCTAGGTGTTACGTATGTCACGTGAGAATAGTCCCTTCAAAGACTATAGTGGGACCAATTATATTTTCCGTTACAGAGAAGTGTCTGCTGTATGTAGTACCACGTGATTTCTCTAGGTGTTGCGGTTCTACTCTATTGCCATGTGATATTTGGAACCCAAATATTTGTCAATGTATGAGCACATCCTTTGCATAGAGGTGTCTATTTGTGGAAACTGAAGGCCTTGACAAAAAGAACATGACTTCACATGTTACAAACTCAATGAAATCTTTTTACATTCTTCATTTGTCACATATGGAGTCAGCATTCCCGTAAAATATCAAAGTAGCAAGAATTTCTTCCTAATTCACCTTCTGAGGGCCACCAGCTACAATCAAAGTATAGTTAGGTACCCAGAACACTCTCTGTCAAGTTAGCAGTGCAGTAATACTTATAAGCACAAAGGGAGGAACAAGAAAATAGTGCTCCAGTAATTCAATGAGCTATTGACTCTGTGCTTAATAACTTAATAACATAGCACTTTCAATTGCTTGGAAATGAGTGAAACTTCAAAGAGTTTAAATTCAGCTAGGAAACGTTGCTCAAATGAAACAAAATTTATGTAAAAATAAAATGTTCTCATGAATTTTCATAATTTTCCGAAGTAACAAAAACAGCTACCGTTCTTCAAAGATCCACATGCAAACTTAAAAAAAACTGAAACACTTGGAGCTCCATACAAAAGATGTAATACCTCAAATAACGTAAACATTGCTACTTCCAACTTTAATTGGCTTATCTGCATATTGACCAACCTAAAATTCGTCCAACATTCGTCCAAGGGCCTAGGGAGTCTGGCCGTCCTTAGGCCCTTGTTATGTGGCAGTGTATAAGTGTGCATACTAACCAACGATATTGCTCAGAATGATTCATTGATGATGAAGGGTAATACAACAACTCGAACTGTAAACAAATGAACGAAATGCAAATTAGCGAACAGGTGAATTAACCCTGATTTACAATCTTTGTTATAATATAAATTGCAATGGGCGAAGAGGTTCGCGTGAAAACATGAAGGTCTATGGCACGCTTACAGTTTCAACATCACTTACAAATACAGCAACCGTTCCTCAGTAGCTTTGAGCAATACCTTAATAGCGACTACAATCATAAGAACTAGTTTTTACGACCAGTTCTAACCGTGTATTGATCCTTGCAATCGATACTACAGAAGATACTCAATCAATAACATTTTGGCGACTTTACAGCTGCGCTTCAAAAAAGGAGGAATGACGCACGCCATTATTACAATGAATAAGTATGACTACAATCCATGAACAAAGATAACACTAGTGATACTACTAGTGATACTATCCTACATGCGCAGTTGGACCTACATGCGCAGTTGGCCAAGTTTCTGTAATTGATGCCAGCTTTGTCAAATAGAGCTGGCCACAGTATTTCCTGTCACCTTTTTTGTTTTTTTTAGTAACAATAGTTGATCAATTGGTCAAAACGCCCCCCCCCCAATAGGTATCTCGGCACATTACTGTATTTTGAAACCAACTATAGTCAATACATTAGGAGATTAATTTTTATCTGTTACCACACTTAACACGGGTAGCTGTTTAGGTAACTTGGAAAAATCCAAGTGAAATGGTCCGAAAAATAAAGGTCTATTTCTCGACCAATTACCAAAGTAGAGCAATATAACCTTAGAGGATCTATATAATTATATACAAAGATCTGAAATCGTGGAAATGCAGTAGAAGCACAATGTTCGATTGACAATAGTGGCGTTTTTTGAGATTGCAAGGGGCCTCTCAAACGTTTTGGAAAGATACGTCTATTGCACCATCTGGTGTGCAAAATTCCGAATATAAGGCCCTCGAATACAGACCCCCTGTAAACTAACCCAAATTTCCTTTTCAATATAAGCCCAGGGCTTATATTTGGGATTCTGCGTGTATAGTTAGGATAATGAATGAACATGGACAGAGCATATAGAGCTTCGGTATCAACTTAAGCTCACCAAAAGATGCTTACGAGCCTCATTAAACCTGGGGCTTATATTCAGGATTTTATGGTAACTAGGATGGAGCCCCAATCTTACTGAATTCTTAGAAGCCCCGCGTGTCTCCGTCACGTCACTGATTGACAGCTTCAACGCTTCAAAGACGTTGAGCTGGCTCTTTTGAGGGAATGAGGAAGGAAGCGAGCTCAAAAACTACCAGAAACAATACGAAAGTGCGGTCCATCTTCATTTCATTGCGTCTTTAACACACAACATAAGAACTGGTTCAATTATTCCTCTCTCAAGCCTCTTGGGTGCACCATTATAAGAACAATCATTATTCTTAAAATAGTCACCAGCGTGAACATATCAAAATCATAATCACAGTCATGATTGATGACATCATCGCCATTATTTCTAAACCCTTAATAATTATCATAACAACTACAATCATCGAGCTAACATCATCCAAATTGTTGATCTTCATTATAAAAGTGCGCAAATGCAAAGACAAAATGATAAAGAAATCAAGAAGAACATGAGAATAACTGTGACATGATAATTAAAGTTAAAACTTATGACACCTACCAATCCTTGATTGATAGTATATTCCGCTAAATAGACACAAAACAGCGGAATCATGTATTTAACAAGAGGCTGAAACGAGAAAATAACCTTTAGCGACATGACCAAACGAATATTATTTGCGAACACTAAGATAGTTTGCTTTTGATTAATCATGTCATCTGTTTGTAGCATATGTAATAAAACTGTACTACTAGCAAATTACTTCAATGGGCCAAATAAAGCAATAACGCAGATGCTTCTGATTGTGAAGTAGTGAAGGAATCTGGGAACACATCTCTTTTAAAGCAAAAATAGACGTGAGCTCCTGCAGTAAATCAATAGCCTGCAAGTAGACATGAAGCAATATCATACGCAAACAAGGGCATTTGTTACAAAAGAGTACGAATACCACAATAAAGTTGTATCAATGCCCCTTAATTAATCAACCCGCTAAAGCAACATCCATGTTGATGCGTAGCCTAAGGAGGAGCCTTCTATTCACACAGCGAAAATGCATCACCAAAGATCTCAGACTGTACAGTTTTTGTCTTCCTGTGTATGATATCAGCTGATATTTGGAGAGTAGAGTTGTGGATGGAATAATGCTGATAAAT
Organism: Cassiopea andromeda; assembly: GCA_018155075.1. Taxonomy (NCBI): domain Eukaryota; kingdom Metazoa; phylum Cnidaria; class Scyphozoa; order Rhizostomeae; family Cassiopeidae; genus Cassiopea; species Cassiopea andromeda. The sequence continues at coordinate 706,878 of WIPJ01000400.1, forward strand.
AGGTTGGATGTATGCAAAGGCATGTTATATGGCATAGAACTGCATTGCTTCAGGGTTCAGTTGGCGTGGTTGAAATTGCCTAAAGACCGAGAAGTACAAACACTTACCTTAATCAATTTCAGTTTCTGCATGAATGTTAAAGAAGCTGTAGCTGGAAGGAAAGAAAAAATAAATCCTTTATTTAAAATACAACCATTCAAATCAGTTGCATTGCTTTTGTTCTAAGGTGACACAATAGATGCTGGCTTGCCCAATTCGACTCTTTAGAACAATTAACACGTCATCCTGAATAGATGGTTGAATAACTGAAATAAAATGAAAAATAACTCTCCCCATTCATGCTCATAAACCATTCTTCTACTCATAGAAATCTCGTAGTCGCTCTTTAATATGATTGGCTAAAGAAAACCTCTGTTAAAGAAATTCCTTTTCTTCAAATCATGGTGAAATTGTTATAAAAATACTAAAAAAATTGCTTTCAATTGAGAATGCAAGCATTTCGGGGCTTATCATAAAAAATTGATGGAATTATCCACAGCTGTAACTTGTCCAAATCAACAATTGTAAATTAACTTTTGCACTATCGATACAATAACTATTATTCTATTCCATTTCTACCATGCTTTATAATGAAGTAAGACATCAACAAAGATTTGAATAATTTAAGAATAACTTAAGGCTCAAAAACCAAAAGAATGGAGAATATTGAGGCCAAGCAAAAAACTAGATAGGCCTATTCTTATAAAAAGTGTGCAATTCAACATTCCAAATGTCAATTAACTACTAGTCAACCAATTGTAATGTTTCACCTATGCCGACTTTTCTATAAGCGGACATGTGATAATAACCTCATACACACACAAAAATGATAAGATCCACTAGAAATGCTTCAATGTAAGGGAACAGAACATAGTCTTATAACAAATATAATATTTACATACGATCTTCATTTCGTTTTAATAAAGGCGTCGATTCTAAATCAGAACTTCGGTATAGCTCCTCGCTTGGTTTAAGCAAAACCCAATGGCTGCAACAGGATATAGACAAGGATGAATCACAATCCCAAATCTTGAAAGCCAAACGGTTCACAAAACGTGTTTAAAAAATAGACTACAATTTTCTCAAGCATTCAACAACCCAACCAAACATCAAAGATGTAAATTATTTGCAATTGTTTGATTTGCTTCAAAAACTATGGAAGGAGAAAGCACAACCAACTCATGAAATAAATAAAAACATAAATCAATACAAAAATAAACAAAAGTAGAGTAGACAGTAAAACTATAGTTATTCAAGATGGAAGAACTAATGCGAGTACCGTGTAAATCAAGTGAAGAACGATTTTGGAGTTGCCAAATATCCTAAGCATCATTTCATGAAAGATAAAATTGCAGAGCTGACACAAAACAATAAATAGCAATGGTAATTCCATAACAATTCAAAAGTGAAATGTAGCTCATCACAACAGAATTTAATTCAATATCTCAATTTGTTCCAAGATTACGAAATGTTAAAATTAGAGGATTTCAGGGCTTGGCATTGCTTAAGTTATGGAGCTCGAAGTATTTTGGTGTAAGCCAAATGCAGAAAAATGAGTAAAATACTGGCATTGTAAGTCGCATACTGAAGCATGAGTACAGTGTTAGCAACATTGGCATAAATGGGGGAAGGTTTGGTGGTTTAGAGAACAAGGAATTGACAGAGACCTCTATCAGTCATTTTCACACTCAATTTGCTTTTGCTACTGCGTACAAGAAACAATATCTACTAGCCAAAACCTGCTTAGTCGAAAATATTACTATGCTATATGGCTGGCGCGTCATCAGAGTAAACCCAACAATATTCGAACTCTAATTGAAGCAAAAGAAGCTGATGTAGTTTCAAAAAGTTCAACAATAGACTATATTCCACTTCCTCTGCATCTACTAGGAAGGAGGTCGAGAACAGTATACTCTCTTATTAAATGATAGAAAAGTTATAGAATAGCTGCTTGAAGTTTACAGCGAGAAATGCAAACCCAAGACTTGAAAAATATTTGACTATTGCAAAGAGACTCAATTTCAGACAACTTGCTGTTGTGAAACTTTAATGCATTTTGCTCCACGAGAATGAAACTGTTGCTGAAGTTACATGCTGGCTGCAGGCTAGTAGCTTATGCATTTTATCAACTTTATTTCTGATGTCCTACTAGGACTAGCTTTTGGTTCTCCATCCATATTGCTTTTCTGTATAATGTAAAACCTCTTAAGTAAAACTATCTAGCATCATACATCTTGCAAAAAGAAAATAATTAAATAATTATATCTGAAAAATTGGGAGGATATGGTCCCCGACCCCAATATTGCCTCGGAATTTGCACTCTATTTTATATGGCTATTGGTAGCAAAGTCTTCATGTCTACTCTCAACATTTATATCTTTCACTTCAATACGTAAATAGTCTGTTGGTACTACAGAACTAAACCAGAACACGAAAAAGCGGTAACATTTTTAGACATACTAAAAATGTTGCGCTTTTTCGTGCCCTGGTTATCTTTCACTTCCATAAATAATTCGACGTATGGACGCCCCAAGTATTAATTGGGACCCTCAACATTCCTTGCTCATTGTTTCTGAGTATTTTCAATGTTGGCATTACGCATCAAAAGGAAACATAGCCCTCAGACACAATGGTCTACCTTCAGTTGGCTTTAGGTGCTTTAATAAGCACATGATAGAAATTGATGCTTGTCTTTCTGGTCATTCACAGCACAATCTTCTAATTCAGGAAAAAGAGCGTGACCAAATTACCATCCTCCTTGATTATGGTTACTTCTAGTGCTGCATCTGCTCCTTATACTACATGTTATTGTTATACTAAAATCCAGCCATTTCTAAGCTGGTGGACTGCAAAAATACTACGTCATTTGATAATGACGTCAAACAAAAAAATAACCAAAATAACCAAAAACGTCTGCTTACGCGTCTAACACCAAAACCATACAAAAATAAAAATCGGTTAGGAAAAGAACAGCAAAATTTATCAAAAAATACACCAAAAAGTTTACTTCTCAATTTTAATTCAGATTGTGCAATGATGTGAAGAGCTTGTGCATTAGTTGTTACTAAGGAGACTAACGTCATGTCATACCCAAATGCCATTAAAACAGGAACGACAAGCATTAGCAAGATGCTCTGCTTAGGAGATACACCAATGCTTGTCAAGCCAGCGTATGCAAATGCACCTGAAACACCAGCTGCACCTGGAAGTGAAACAGCATAATTTTTTCCAAAATCATCTGTACTCAATTATAAATTCCTCGACATGACGAATTTGTCTAACTCTTTACTGCACAAAATCCAGTTTTCGTGAAAACTGAAAATACTTCAGTTCATAATTGGAGCAGACAATAAACCATTCAATTGTTAGCCAATCAGTTAATATGTTTGTCACTAAAGAAATCACTCACCAAGCAATTCATGCCAACGAAAAAAAAAGGAAGAGAAGTGGCACTCCAGTGAAGCAAACAGTGCAGTTTTCAGACATTTCTGGCACACATAAATTTCTATCTCTATTCAGTCCATCAGTCATTCAGTCATTCAATCAGTCATTCAGTCATTCATTCATTCCATCAGTCATTCATTCACTCCTTCATTCTACTAACTCCTCATTACACTTCTCAGGCATCCCCACAGTGGGCCAAAACAGTGATTTGATGGACATTTGATAAGATCTATACCAGAAGTGATGCCATGATATTAGTTTAGGGCTCACTGGAAACGTATCGATGAGTGAAAGCAAATAATTTTCAAAATTCCAAATTTGGGGGGTCTGAGAAAAAATATCTTTTTTGGGGATATTTGTCAAAAAGGGCAAAGAGTTGATTTCAGCATTATCTCAGCAAAAATAATGTTGTGGTGCTTACTGAGGTCTTGCTGGAAGTGTAGTTATGAGTTGAGTATGATGAAATAAAACTATAGATAAAAAATGAACTATTGTGGGGCTGGGGCAAAATACGTAATTTTGGGTGTCTATTTTAACCTAATTGAAGCCCTTCAATGCACTATCTCCACAGTATTGGAAACAGCACCTGAATTTGAAAGCTCTGACCTGAACTTGATTTGCAAATTTGGATTTGATGGAAGTGAAGGGTACAGCATATTCAACCAAGTCAACAACGAGAAAGCCAAAAATTAAACTGACTGTGGTGTGCCCGCTTGAGTTAAAAGATAATTTTGGTCAAGTGGTTTGGACCAAATTTTCTTTGAATGCACCAAAATCCCAGAGACCCTTGATGATCCAAACTGTCAAGGAGTCCAATGAATCTTTGCAATCACTTAAACTTTTCAACAATGACATTACACAAGCAGAAAAAGAAGAGTTCATGGTGAATATGCCGGGAAACCGAGCCATCAACGTCAAGTCGAAAATTGTACCATATTCTCTCGACTGAAAAGCTACAAGCCTTTATCTTGGTCTTGGTGGTGCATGTTGCGACCTTTGTAACCTCTCAAAGGAAGATTGTCTTGATGCGGAAAAATCCAGAGTAGTGTTTTAATCACACGTGAAATTTACTCTCTTCACGCAGTCTTTGATGAGTTCGAGCAAGACAACGGCTCTGTGAAAAAAGCTGCAATGATTACAGTGTATGAAAAGGTGTTACTAATTGCCCAATTGCAAAAAAATCAAGTTGTATCTGTCCAAGTGTTCTATGTTCTCGTGCGATCTCGTGAGATGTACATGAAAATAATTTTTCATATAATTGTCTATGTATTTGATTGGTTTGAGTCGAAACCAAGCCACAACCATCAATTTCTAGCGCTTGCTCGGCTTGACCTGCAGCAAAAAATTGAAGACAGGACAAACATCTTCCCGGTACATGGGTCCGTATCACACCTTCAATGCACGGAGATTTGGCCCATTCTTGGAAACTTACAAAGCATAAAGATGGACATGGCCTTGGAAATTTGGATGAAGTAGGTCTGGAAGGGTGCAAAAACTCCTCCGTTGCATCAGAAGAAGCATGTCAAGAAAGATATCTTAAGATGCAAATCTGACAGACACTCTGAACAGAGCTGACATACGCATATAAGTTCCATTATTCCATTATGACATATTATGACAAAAAAATATAAGGGGCAATTTAATCATTATTTGGCATGTTTTCGTTCTATTATTCAAAATTTAAAATGAAGACACAATGTTACAAAAACTCGTTCGTTTCCTTTTCTGTGTACCACGAATTTCCACGATCTCCCAAATTCAAATTGCTCTCAATGGAGAATGAATTGAGATATTGAACCAATTCTTTTTTCATTGAATCAGACAACTATTCCACAATGCACAAACATGTACCTCATTCCCTTTTAGCGACCTTCGTTTTTTGCCAATGTCCATCCTTTGGCCCACTGTGATCCCCTTCTATTGAACTCAGGATTATAGATCAAAGCATTCCTTTATCCATTGTCGCAATCCTAATCAACGCTCTGCCCAATTATTCGTTTATATCAACAAGCCGACAGACCCTTCCCTTCGTGGAATTCATTCTAATTCCAGTTACCAAGAGCAGTAAGAAAACTATACTTAACACAGCAATATCTTTCTCTCTGACTCAAGAGTTATCTGCACATTAATTAAGGCTACAAGTAAGCCATGGCAAGTTGAAAATTAACATTCTGATAGGAAAACTATGGTCTGTACAATATAATTATCCAGTCAATCGGTCGTCAATTAAATGATTAAGTTGTTCATAAAATAAGCTGCTCTTTAAGCTTTTCAATGTAATCAGGGAGTAAATGGCGCAAAATACTGCGCAGCCATTAGTCAATTAACACGCTAATCTTACCAGTTCCTGAAGACCACGATGATATAACTGTGCTAGAAGCAAAAATAGAACTCAAAATACTGCAAAATTATTTACGGACATTTGCTAGCAGTTAAGAATCCTAACCACGGTGGGGGAAGAGGCGTATAACTTGGCTACAAGTAAGAACTTCAAACCTAAAGAATGCAATAATTTTTCCATCAAAGAAATAAAGAACGGGTTACAAAACAAACCCATGAGCACTGCAGACAGCGCAACACAGCACATGAAAACGAGATTTAGCTCTAATGATGTTTTCCATTACAATCTACCTCCTAATTTGCACTGAAATTCAATCTCTAAAACTTGGTACTGCAATTGACTTGTCATTTTCTTAACAAGATGCTTTACAAATGTCTTTACCAAATATGCCTTCTGTATTCTTGGGTAAATGGTAAACAATGTTCCGAGCAATTAGGTGACACTGAAAATATTTTATCTGTATAGATACCCCACCTTTTCTACATTAGTTTAGAAAAACACAAAACTCATACAGCAGGCACTGCTACTACAATGTACAGCTCTACCAAAAATTTCGAATTCTGGAAAAATTTTTTTAAAATATGCCTGATACACGAAAGCAAATCGAGGTAAAAAAGTATATACAACAGCAAAACACAGGTAGTATGCGGCCATTCATACAAATACAGAACAGTACATAACAAGAAAAGTGGAATTGCTTTAAATGAATACACTAACACTTATGAAAACTTAATAACTCACCTGTGAAAATAAGATGTTAAACTTAGAAAAGTCAGTTCTCCAAATCCAGAACTAATGCTAGCAAAGACAACACCTGAAACCGAATGGAAATGCACCAAAATGTGGTTAATATAAACTGCATTTCGCTGCAGACAACCATAAAGAGCTAACAAAAGCATTCATAGTAAGATCAAAATAGTCTTTCTGTAAAGATCAAAATAGAGCCGAATCCTTGGATCAGCACACAATGAAATCTTTCTTTTTTAATGCCAACTGTGCATATATGCAAAATTATAAGCATTCATGTTTGCGTAAGTGTGTATATGAATATTTGTGTATACATGTACCTATTTGTATGCATTTATTGCAAGTCAAAACATTTTACTAGGCATCAAAAAGAGCAATTGTAAAAAATGTTTGCAGCTTACCAATAATGGCCAAAGCGACACTTTTACACAAAGCAACCATTAAGAAGCTTCCAAGCGCAAACAGCACCACTAATATCACTTTAAAACTGAAGGAAATTACTCAAATTGAAACTTGAGCTACGATAAATAAAACTGAGGGACTTTCAATACTAATTTGCAGACTACTAAATAGAGAATCAAACAACAACAAACAACATAGTTGATTTCATAGTGCTTTGAGGTGGAGGCACTACTTAAGGAAAACAGGCAAGGCGCTTAGAAGTGTCTCTTAACTTCAGCATAGTTTTCCTTTAGCTGCTAACGATGATTAAATGAAGAATTTGGCATCCTTGCTATCACATAAGGTGTAAGCCTGTGGCCAAGGAAGTATACTAAAAGAGCCTTTGGGGGTGTAGGCAAGGGTGATATCATGGGATCGATAGGCGCTATAGCCTCCGTTGAAGCATTCTAATCCCCCATCAGAAGGTTTTAAACTCATTTTAGGAGCTATATCAACAGTTTTAGTACACTTGGAGTCATACGCCTCCATCGTAGAAGTCAGCACCCATCAGAAAATTTCTAGCACCACCCTCTGGATGTAGGAATGCACTGGGTCGACGCTCAAACTGTCCGACGGTGTATTGATTTTGAACAACTGCGCGATAATTCCGCTAGTTGTCCAAGTCACGATTTTTTCCACAAGCTGTCAAGTTGCGGTTATTCCATAAGCTATCTAAGGATGGATGAACTGATTATCTTTTGAGGGTGCTGCATTCCCATTCTCCCCAATGTGCAACCCTAAATGTGGCAAAACGTATTTTTTATAAGAAACAAACCTTCTGCCTTCAACATGGAAGTCCCTTAATATTGTCAAATACAGCCTTAAATGTTTCTTTATTGATTCTTAAATTGTAAAGACCTCCAATAACAACAATAACCCAGGCTAGGCTACTGTGATAAACGTAATAGGATGCTCAAGTTTCATAAAGTATGTAACTGAAGTTGTTTCTGTTTGTCTCTAGCTCAATGAAGCATACACTTTTTGAACCGTCTTTTCAAGCTAATATTTGAAACTCAGCCTGCCTGTGTGTCTTAATTGTTTCTTAACTTTTGCTCAGTTTCAGTCTCATGTTTCCTATAAGAACAAGACGTGTAACTTGAATAGATACCCAAACCTAAGATTGCACTCATTCAATTATTTCCTCACTTAGTCACTAAATCATTCAGTTGTTCAGTCACTCAGTCAAATATTTATCCCTTCATTCATTCACTGATTCAGTCTCTCAATCATTAATTAATTTATTCATTCATTCGTTCAATCAATTGCTCATTCATTCATTTATTTATTCTTTCATTCCTAGCAATCAGCATGCTAACTAACATTCCTAGATTGATAGCTACAAGTCAATTGACGAACTCATAGATAAATGAGTGCTGAAACCAAGAGAAAATCTTCGTTACAACCAAACTGATGCAAAATTCACTCCAACTGAAAATAAAGCAGTCTGATAGGGGCTGATGTGATATAATAATCGAGAAAATCTAACTACAATGACTCACATTACTAGGTGGGGATGTTGCGATACAATTTCAGCAGTTTTTTAGCAATGCATTAGTCTCAAACGATCCAAAAACACACCCCCCCCAAAAAATCAACAATGATAGCTCTCATAGAAGAGAGGCTTCATGTAAATCCTTTTCTATTCAGCTTTATTCTGAATAATAACGATTTTCACAAGGAAAGACTTATCTCAAAACTCAATTGTCTAAAATCTTTCAAATTTTTAACAATTGGCAGGTTCAGCATCTAGTACCTAAACAGCTAGCACTCCTAAACATCACACTCTAGTATCTGCGATCTCAACATCAATTTCGTCAAACAAACAGCTTACTATTCCATTAATTGGGCCAATAATAAAAGATCACAATCTAGTCACCTGCTTTAGTAATTAATGAATGTCTTTGAGCCAATTTTTCCCCAAAAGAGCTTTACAGCAAAATTTTGAAAAGTATGAAATTACTTATTTCGCTCTTTACTTGTTGAGTATAAGTTTTTGTGACAGGATAGGGTACAAAGCTCAGTGGTACCAGCACGAGGCAGCATATGGCGAACGAAATGCTAATAACTCAATGCTAATCTGAGTACACGAGAATAACAAGAAAAAAACAAAAATTCTAAATCACAGAAAATATCTTACTGGTAATTTAACGATTGCATATAGAAAGGCGCAGTCCACTTGATTGCTAAAGTTGGAAGGATATCGGCTAATAATATAACCTAAAGTGAAAATAAATTGTCATAGTGCGTTGAATAAAAGCAAAAAGATTAAAAATTAATAAATTCCGTTGCTAAAATATACGTGGCCGTATAAAATAAAAGATGGAACTAGCTAAAACGACCCAAAGCAAGCCAAAATGACGCAAACCAACTCCATAACAAGCCTACGCTGCTCAAAAAAACACATAAAATATAGAAAATTAGTGTGCAGGAAACGACATTTAAAAATAATTTTGGACTTAACATGAACAAAGCTTCAGGAATAATGAGGCACAGCAAACATTATGTATTCTTATGAAACAAATTGTGGAATATCCAATTTCTTTCCTGCACGTTTTGCATTCAAAGCTATCTGTCAGGGTTGTAGGAATTTACTAAAAGGTGAATGGGCAACAAATGCGGAGCGCATTGCTGTAAAAAATGCATTGTTCTTTTTAAATTTTCATTCATCTATTGTCAGGCGAGGGAAAATGTTTTCTTTTTGGGATTTTTTATAAGTATGATTTCTCAGAAAAGGAGTTTTTAATGAAAAAAGGCAATGGAAGCTTACTTCACATAGTATCTTTGTTTCTATACAAAGATGGTGAAGGCACGCTTCCACAATCCCTCTGTTTATACACAAAGAAGGCGAAGGCACGCCTAAAATAACCCAATTGTCTCTACTCACCTTCTTTCGACACCACTATGGCATCAAATGCCTGTAGTTACCTGATGTCACGCCTTGTAATGTGGCATTTTCTGCACGTTGACTGTTTTCCACTATAGTTGTGCTTGATTTTGGTCATTTCGTCTTACTCTGGGGCCCGTTTTGGGTCGTATTTGTCTTTATTGGGTCGTTTTAGATTTTATAGCAAGTACAAACAAATAGCCAGAGGAAATGCATTTACCAAAGCAAAGGCAGAGCAAACATTTTAAACAACCTTTTACATCAACTGATCAAAATAAGAAATATCAACTCAATTCAAAGGGTTGATACCAAATGGCACAACTCAGGACTATGGTGGGATCTTGTTGGAAACTATTCAAAGCTACTGTTTTCATGAAACGCTCCCTTACAAATACAACCCACTAACATATTTGTGATCTGCAACATTACTTTCTCAAATGGCACACGGGTCACTCCTACTCACTGAAGCACATGCGCATCAAGTAATATTTTCAACTTTTTGTAATGTTTTCAAGATTATTGTACCAATGATAGCCATTCATCATACCTGACAAAATTTCACCCTCATACTACAAATGGTCTCTGAAATACTTAATTTGAATTTTTAGACATACTATGGTATTTTATGAAATTAGAAGTATCTCTTAACTTTAACCATATGTCATTTTAGACATATTATGCATAAAGCAAAAATGTATGGAGGTAATAAATTGAATTGTTTTTGGATCCAAATATTTCAGAAAATCATTCATTTATCAGCTTCTAAACTGGACTTATCAAATCTACATAGCAAATACATACAGAATCCAAAGTAATACACAAATCAGCAAATATGTCATTAAATAAATACCTTCTGAAAATCTCATAAACTTACTAAAATTGAGCTTGGATGGACAAAACTCTTAAGATTTCAACACCCCATAGTTGAATGCTTTGCTAAATTTATCCCCGATAAGGGAAACATGCAAAGTTTAGGTATTTTACTAGGAGTGCACAGACACATAAGTCCTCACTCATTAAGAGTTATTTTGTGCCACCATCAATGGCTGAAAACAAACAATTATTACAACATATAACCATTGATGTGTCAACAATTGATATAATTTTGCAACTAACACTGCATTTCTTTCTTTATCACTTTAAATAATCATCAAAATATCTTCTTGCATTTCATATACAACTTAGCTTAAAATGAAATCAGTTGTATTTGCAAGAGAAAATGGGAGCTGCGCTGCTGGATAGGTAATTCAATATTGATGAAGAATGTGTTAGAAGATGGAGAGGTCAAGAATTTGGTGTTCTACTTATGTTGTGGTATATTTTGTACTACTCTAACCACCATGCAGATTGTTTAAGTCTTTTACTATGGTACAAAAATCATCAATCCTCTCAATGGTACAAAAATGGGAAAATTCTCAGGAAACAAAATTGCCACTCATTTGCTTCAGTGAGCTGAAATGACCCACATGGATAAGATAAAAATGTAGCTATGGTAACCTGAGCTTTGAAAATAGATGATAAGTGGAACTGCATTAAAGATGAAAACAAAGAAAGGATATAATTACAAAGTAATAGAACAAGACATACCCCAGTTGAATGCGGATTACAGCTATATCCCTTAGTCATATCAGTCTGCAAAGATTAAAGGAAATCTAACCTAAAATTATTACTTCAGTTTTGTTGCTCTCTCTATCTTACATCAGCTACACATGAATGACTTTCAAAATGGCTTTATCACATGGCATAATTACCATTTTCATAATCAAATTGTTGAATCAACAAAATACTAGAGTTTTTCTTACCTTGCCACTTCCCAGCTTACCACCAAGGATGTCAAATGCAGCACTTAGCATGACAACATATGCAAAATTGTTTGTAAGGCCAAGAATCCTAAAGGATGCAAACAAAATCTTTCATAACCTTGATGTTGCCACTACACCAACTTTAAATATACCAGCTTACAATAAATCTTTTTCAGTTCAGATAGTCACCATCAGATTTGGATATACAGTGGAAATGTAAGAGTGTAGCTCCATCAAAACCAAAAAGTTGATAAGGAATACAACTTTGCTGGTCCTAAACTGGCAGGTGATGCAATCTTATGAAAAGACTTTTCATGAAAAGTTGATCAATTCAAAAATAAAAAAAGAAACTCAGCCTCATCAATAACTTAAAATTAAATGTTTTCTCCTTACTGCAGAAAGGTAATACATCAGGTACTGCATCAAAACAAATCAGGAAAACTCAGAGTACAAAAAGGCACAAACTACTGTTACACTTGTTGACTTCATAAGCAATCTGAAAATAGTCAAAAACTCTAGCAATTCGAATATGCTAAGCATCCCTAGTGGGAGGTATGTGAAATAAGTCTTGCAAGATCCAAGGAGCACTTCTTTAGGCCTGCTCAGTACAAAAAGGGTGGTATGCTGTGGTAGAAGGCCGCAGATTTATTTTCTGCAATAGTCAACAATACAATGAGAGACCAACAAAATCTCACCAAAATCCTATGTGATTTCTCCATTTTTCTTGTGCAGGCTCTGTGAACGCAAAATGCAAGCATCAGTTGTAATTTGCAGCTTATACTCCATGCTGACCAATACAATAAGAAACTACATCCATGATATAATTAATGGCTTTATTAGGAAATATTACCTACTCACTGAGCAGAGAGTAGGTAATATTTCCTATTTAAGCCATTAATTGTATCATGGTTATATTTTCTTAGTATTTTATGAATTACTACATTCCCAAGTAGCACTTATAAAGTTATAAGTGCTACTTGGGAATGTAGTACTAAAGTAGTCAAATTTTCACTCTACTGGCATGACAAGCAGTTCTGCTTGTCATGCCAGTAGAGTGAAAATTTGACTACTTTAGTCTGAAAAGCACCCACACTAAAAAAATAAGCTGTCCCACTCACATTCACATTCTAATGTAGTGCTTGTGTTCAAGGTTTCAAAATAATATCAACAATTAATACTTAGTACACCAAGGGGGAACAAAAAACAGGAATTTTTCAGTATGAATAACAACACCCTCCAGTCAAACACATCACTATTGGCTGTAGATTTCAGCCCAACCACACATGCCAGACTACAAAGTATGACATCTAAGCACCCAAGAAATTTTGGAAAAGTTACATGAAAATAGGTGTGGATGAGCATACATTTGGTGTAATAGGAGTCTTATTCTTTAAGAGCTTTTTGGAAGTCACTTGGATAGAATGTAGAAGTCTATGTGTCAGTTTACAAGATACAAAGATGGAGCACATATTTTTCATGTCAACACTTGAACACCATAAAATTTAGGCAGTCAGCAATACCTATTGATGTATGCTCAAAAGTATGGTGAATCCATTTATGATGGGATGTGGCATGTATATTGCATGCTACAATAAAGCATGAAACTGGAGGAAACTTCATAAAGGGGTAAAATGTGGCTTTATGATCACTTTATAGGGACAGAAGCCTTTCTTTGCTATGTTAATCTTCAGGATAATAATTATGTTGGGGGACAATACAAAATTTTTCCTTTGGGGGCACTGCCCACTGTGCTCCCTGCAGGTACATGCCTGGCTAAAACCAGTCAAAACATAGTCATACATAACCGAATACTCCCATCATAGTCAATAATTAATTTGGCTTTCCTACCTACAATACAATATTACATGCAACACCTAGACATTACCTACAACATTGATAGCATTGTCATCATTTATTGACTGTATGACATCTTTTTCATGTGGCAGATCTGTGATAGCCTGGTCACCAAATGTACCTATATATGACTCAGCCATACCTCTGAAATGAAGATGAAAGGATGCCAGAAATCTGACAAATTTTGAAGTGGGGTTAGGTTAACAATACATTGACTCAATGTTGCAATGTATCTTCAATTCAATTGGCTCCCTTCAACTATCAGCGTAATGCCACAAATAATTATCCTGCCATATCAATGCACGACAAGGAAAACATAATGTCATTAAAGATATAGGAACAAAGTGGGCTTTTTTCTGACTCAAATCTAGAAAGCCCTCGCAGTGGTACAGGTTACTAAAAAGAGCAAGTGGTATTGGTAAGTTCATAATGAAGCAAAATTCTAATGTTACGTTGACTTGAAGAAACGCTATGTAAAAGCAGCGAATCTACAAAACTCTAGACAGGTACCTAGATCAGCACACAGATCTCACCCTCATATGCAACGAATGCCACATTTTCTTGACATTAGATTGGCTTCAAACTAATTTACATAAACTAGTACTATGGCACCCCTGTACTACATATGAGTACCCTGTGGCAGCAAAAGCCGTCTCCAAGGTGATACGTTTGGAGGTTGGTCACCCCCATTGATAAAAGGTTGGTGCCCGAGAAGCGCTAAAATATGCAGCAAAATAGGCGTCTCGAAGGGAAGCTTTGAAACAACAATTGTAAAAGATATTTGGGGGCTGTTCCATAATTACGTCACGGTAAAATTGCCACTTTTGAGCCACACACCCCCATCATCACGCTCTGTCACGTTTGTTCACAAGAACCCCTTGCGTTGCATCCCTCATGCTTAGAACAGACACCCCCTCCCCACCGATGCACAACAAACTCGATGCAAAACAACATTTCAAAATAGTGAAAAGATAGGGGAAGAAGAAATGATATCACTCATTAAGTAAAATGCAAATGTTTGAACTTAACACTAAACCGCTAAAATGTCCTGTACATTACATGCCTTATTTAAAATCTCCTATCTAAAATTGCAAAGTAAGTTTAGACAAGGATAAATGAAAACTGAAAAACATGGTTTCTTTTGAAAACCATTTTCATTCAGGCTGTGTGCCGAGTTTCTGTGTTCATAAACCGTCTCAATAAACACTTTTTCCCGTGACGCCACCGATTTTACTATAGTATCTCCCCATTTCTACTTTACCGACACATAGAATCACGAAGAACGTGTATGCTACCCCCCCCGGGATGGGTAGTCTACAAGTTTTTCGTGCGTGACGTAATTGTTGATCAGCTCCAATTGTACATTCCAACAAGCATATCAATTTCCTTACCTGGTGTTTTTCATTTAAGAAAGGGCTTATCTTTATACTCCAAAGAGTGTTTCCATTACTTTCCTGGGCCACACCTTGTTTTATCCACCCCTCTCTTTCCCAGGCCTTCTCTGGTTTACTACTCTGCCTAAGGTGTGACCTTGGCTATGCAATGTTATTGTGATGTTGTGTTTGAGGAGAAAATGTTTGGCAAAATGCTGCGTTCTGATTTTCATAGATATATAGCAAAACAGTATTTAATGGTTGCTTACTCGGGGAAAGATTAACCTAGTCGAGCAATTAGTTTTTTTACCGTGCAGTTCCATGCAAAATGAGCAGTTCTGAAAAATATTGTACAGTTCTAATTGAAAAGCTGTACAATACCAAAGGTTTTAGTTTATTGAAGAGAAACTAAAAAGAACACTGGAAAAGTTGATAGGAACATCAAAAATATAGAAAAGTCATTTCAATTTAATCATCATTTCAATTTTTTAAAAACGGCGGCTCATTCAGCTAAGCTGGTTTGCAAGGGGCCGTTTGTTTACAAAATTAGAGCTAAAAACTTACAAAAAAAGAAAAGAATGAAGGAAAAAAGTACATATATTACAAATTCTATATTTATAAGTGTATAAACCAGATATTGTAAAGATGTAGAGTCATTTCTTTTTGGGTTTGTATTTTTCACTACTTGCAATTGAACATTTTGTTTATACTGCCTCATTCAATGGAGTCAACAGAAAATTTACTCATGATCAAGGAACTGCCCATTTCATCTAATTCTAGTAGAATTAATCTCGTCTGCAACCAGGGTTAAATCCTTTAATGCAGCATCGCTAGATTTTGTGTGCAGTAAAGGCGTGCCGAAGTAGGGGGTGTCATGGGCGTCACACTCCCAATTTTTGCCGAAGCCATCGGTAAATCAGTTTGCTTGTCGGTACTCAATTGGCTTGTCGGTGAAACTGCAGTGGTGTGGTGGCAGTGGTAAATGTGCTTTAAGATGGCACATATTGTACAATAGGTACCATCTTCAAGTCAAAGTAGATTTGCACGACAGATAGCTAAAGCATTCATAGCAAAACATAAGAGACATTTAAGTAACTACGTTCGTGTTATGCGTAGGTCTGACTATACTCTCTCCTTGTACTTAAATTCGTCCGCATCTACAACACATTCTCATTGTTCTCGAAAAGATTTCAAAACAAGCCTACTTGCTATATTCCAGCAGCTATTTCTACTTCGGAGATACTAGTAATCAGAAATGTACTGGCTGGGAGGGACACATTGGGGCAGGGACGAAACTTACGGGGTCGTATGGGGGCTGAGTCACTCCCCAACCTTCGAAAATTTGGTATTTCGTAGTGCAAAAATGCCGAATTTACAAGGTACAATGTGCTTCTGCAGGGCAGCTTACTACTAGACCCAGGACCATTGGTTAGCAACTGTTACTAAAAAAAGTCATAGACAAAACATTCTCGCAGGGCAACCTCTGACACCCTCCAAAAATTACATCTTTGAATGGGGGTACTCGCTTCATCTTGACTTAGAAATCCGAGTGACTTTACAGGGTCATGCCTTGTCTTACATTTCTGCTTTGAAGATACAAATCTCATACTTGCCTTTTGCTATGACTTCGAAGTACTATGGATCATCAGCAGCTTTAGCATATAATTTTTCAAGTATTGTAGTTATACCTTGGATTGTACTTACTGTGAGTTCTATTTCGAAGACGGGTGAGATTGCTCCCGTATTTCTGTGCATGGAACATATGTTCCCAAAATAGCGTTTTCCAGGCATCTAGGGACCTTGAATCTGAAAACTTTCTTCGATCCACAAACGTGGTGGGCCCTCGAGTAGAAACTGTGGACTGTAGGAAAGGATGGTTAACACATCCAATTTTTGGGCGAATTATCCTTGCATCAATGCTATCTATGTTCACCCTATAGTACAATACTAATCTACTGCTTACTTCCATTTTTGTTTAATCAATCCCAAGGCCTTAAACTATTGTATTCTTAGATCCAGAGCATGCATAGCCTCTTAGTCAATAGAAGATAATTTCTTGTTATACCCCCACTTAAAAACTTTTCGTTACGCAACTGATATAAAGTTCTAAATTTCTCTGAAAAAATATCTGCTAGCACGTACACATTTCTAAGTGGAGCAGGAGCCCACTGACCCCTCAGTTTCTACGTCCATGCATTGTGAACATGCTTTTGTTCTTCTTTCCTAAGGGCCTTTCTAACGTTCTAGAATACATGAATCTAAATATTTTTTGTTCTCTTTGCTCGCATCGTCAGATTTTCTCACATGATTTTATAAAATAAACAGTATGGCATATAGTTTTTTAATTTGCAGTTGTTAAAATTTATGCGTTAAGAAAATTTTTATCTTGCAATATTGGAAACTTCACTTTTGTATTTCCAAACAGGGCCTATTTTAAGGACATTTTCCAAGACCACGATATACTTTGATAAAGCTTGACCACACCCTACTTGAACTATATTTGGGACCACACCCATCAAACAATGCAACCATACCCTTCAAACAATGCAAAATTTCATTGGAAGCCATTTGTTATTTGACGCCACACAGAAGCACATGTTGTACTTCAAAATTGACAACCAAGGTGTAAAAAGGCTACTGCGAAATAAGAAGCATGTGCAAGTTGACTTACACTTTTAAATAACCAAGACCACATTCAAGATTTCCAAGACCAGAAAGTAGGGCGAAGACCATTCTCAAATAGGCCATGTTGCCAAATGATATTCAATGGGCAAGGTCGTTCCTTCACCCATAGCAACTACAGTAACTGGTTGTTGAAGGAAGAGCCAACAGGTTGTTTGACACCCCAGTTAGATACAACAATGCTTGCATTGGTTATACCTGTAAGGGAGTATGACCGCTTGCGAAAATGGTGTCCTTTTACAGGAACCACACAAAAGGGGTCGGGGCTATGGCCAACACTATTGAGAGAAAAATTTTAGCATACAGGATATATTGCTTTTTATAGCATTGACTCGTAAGCTGTGAATTGTCTATAGAAGTAACAGTAACATGGAATTCATAGTCTACCAGCCAGTAGCAATGAATGCAGGCTATCTGTGGGACTCACCTACTATAAATCTGAAATCAGTATTTCGAGAGCTTAATACTAATTTGCTAAAGGACCAAAAGTCTTCCTGTATCCCCAATGAATAACATCATCCCATAATGAGTAGAAGCTATACAGAACAGGAAACTGTAGAATTGGAAATGGGAATGGACTCACTTTTTAGTTATTTATTGGAACTTTCTTGTCTTTTTCACGCTTTCAGTTGCAGGATGTTTTTATGGATTTCTTAGCAGACGGTTTTCAATTTCCGATGTTTTGTACAGGCATATATGTAGGAAGTGAAAATAGTTGTTTTTACACCTACAATATTCTAAATCGTAGGTATAAGTAGAAGACAGACTGTTGACG
>WIPJ01000400.1:731541-748675 GCA_018155075.1 Cassiopea andromeda
AAATTGTTGAATATCATGATAAGTTCAGTTATTGGCTTACTTTCAATGAACTGTTACTTCAGCACCCAAGACAATTGATTTGCTGTGGCTAATGAGAAATAAAAAGTTTGGGCAGCCACTTTCACTTTGTGAAGTGGCCTCCTAGCATGATGTCTTGAACTTGTATCCTAAAGTTAGGATATCCTTTCTCTGAATATCATAAAGTATTGTAGTACATTGCCACAGACATGTGCCTAGGTACATTTCTTACATTTTGGGGGCATCATACCCTCCCATTTGCATATCACTGGATAGCCATTACAAATTGCCATATCCTCAAAAGCATTCCTTGCTAACTTGATCCAGGCAGATGTGAGGAATTTGATACTCTTTAAATATATAGAAATCATATACCATATGATAGCCCTCCTTCTATACGTTCTGAATATGCAAGAAAATTCCAGGTTTTCCGTAGGGAAGGGGTTGTTACAACAGAAAACAACTCACCAAAATCCTTGCATTGGCCTTGTATGTACATGCCTTTGTCATCAAATAATCACTCAGTAATCCTCAATATAACCGAAAAATAAAGCTCTATCAACTTATTCCCCCTCTACCTTATTTTTTCAACCTTATATGAGTTAGGCACTAACTCGTGCAATGAGACAAAAATATGGATTTCAGTTGTTCCTGGTGTTTTCGGCTATCTATGTATATAATTGTACGCAGCGTAAGAGGTTAATATTACGGAAATAATTATCTATTTCCAGTATACATTCCCATTAATCATATTTCAAACGTCTGTTAAACTTTTACAATGCGAACGTAGTTTCCGTGTGGTCTTTTGCCTGACTACGCTACCATTTTGACTTTACATAGTGGACCCCGATCACGTGACATAGCGAGCTCTCTAGTCCTATTATCTCTATGGTCGTATCCTATCACATGTAAACGCACCTGGATATATTTCTCGGTTAATCTTTAGGTCACTAGCTTTTAAGTATGTCAAAAGAATGTTGCCGCTTTTTCGTGCTGTAGTAATATTGCTTTTCCATTAATTTCCAGAAACTTAATGCTATTATTGAACAACTCTATTAAAACCAGCACATTGCCGTTGGGGCTGACACAATTCAGACCTGCTTCATCAGCTATCTTGATACTACACAGATGATACCCCTGGGAGCAATGTACTTTTCTAACCAGAGGCCAAGAACATGAAGGAAAAAAACTAACAGACAAAACTATAAGCAAATAAGAGAGAACTACAAATTCAGATAGCGTGCAGCCAAATATTGACCAGTGAGAGGTTTGATGATTTAGAAAGAAAGAACTGGTGATCTGAGAATAATATTTGGCTGCAAGCTTCCTTTAGATTTCACAAGAATAAGCACAAATAAGCAACAAACGAAAAGGAAAACATATGAATAGTTAATAAATTCATGCAGAAGGGAATCTGGTGATCATATTTTAGAAAACTAGTAGTCATCAAGCAAAGCCTTACGTTGCAAAGATAAACTTAATGCCTAAACTTAAGATTAGATTGTTCGTTTTAAAAGACAAGTGTTTACTACCGTACAGAAGAAGATCCAGCATATTAATATCTGAACTCTCAGAATGTTTGTAAACTGCAAGAACATCGTTGACACCAGCGAGGAGATTGTGTCTGCTCTATGAAAGAATTTACTGGACAAATTGGGTTGATTATATCTATAAAATTATGCTTGAATTTATGTGAGTTATGTTTGCCTAACCTCACTCCTAACTGAGTTAGGTATGTAAACCCTTTTGGATAGTGAATGCCATATACGAATTTAGCAGGAGGTCTCATTATAGGAAATAATTTTTTCTTAAACACATTAACAGAGGAGGATTCTCTTATTGTGGGATCAAGTTTATTCCATTCAGACAATCAGTCAGGGTAGAAGCTAGATTTGAAACTTTCTGTTCTTGATGTTATACGCTTCAATACTGGCGGATCACGAAAAGAGTGGCTAATTGGAGCAAAGAGTGGAATGGAATCCCTTTTATGGTTTGGGGTCAAGTTATTTAAAAATCTATAGAAAAGAATGAGACGCCTACTCCAACCTCTTGATCTTAAAGATTCCCAGCTATCTTTGTACGTATGTATATAGCTATGCATCTATGTCTGGGCAATATAATCAAATAGCCATGATAACTACAGAGAAAGAAGCTCTGAAGGACAAAACAGCCAATGATTATTCTCTATATTTCATATGAAAAATATAACCAACTCAGGGATTGAACCACGAACAAACAGCCAATAATTTGAAAATTCGCTATAATTCATTTAAAAATATACATGCAATTCTAAGCAAACTTCAAAAATTTGCATTATCGTATAATTTTTTTCATAAGAAAAAGTTTACAAGAAAATGAGGCTCAAATGCTCAAAATCTTAAGAAAATCTTAAGAAAATCACGAGGCTCAATTTGCAAAATTTAGTGTTTTTATTAGCCAAAAATCGATATTTCCACATTATTGCTGCACAGGGTGGCCACTCATATTTTGCAATGAAATTCTAGGAGTGCTCCAGGAGCTTTCCAGGGGTTTTCAAGTTTTCCAAGAGCTTCAAGGATATTCCAAATTGTTTGCAGGAGCTTCCTAAGAGAACTTGATCACTTTCCATGCTGGTCATGTTTTGCATTAGTTTTTACAAATAACATGACTTATTTTAATTAAACGTAGAATCAATGAAGTGGAGGAGTAGCAAAAGCTTCCAAGAGTGTTCCAGGAGCCTCTATATTGTCCAAAAGTATTCTCTAGCAGTAACTTACAGGAGCACTTTCCAGGAGGCAGATTGCATTTCAGGAGTTTTCGAAATAGTGGTTCTGTAGTGGAAATACAACCATCCAAACTAACGAGAAAAATTGGCAACACCTTCTTTGGTTTGCCAAAAACGGACAGCAGGATGATACGAATAGCAATTTAGGGGCCTGACCGACAAAGTCTTTAAATGCCCTCCCTATACCTATTAGTATCTCGTTTAGAAGATAGTTCATTGAAATTGTATTGGTTCCGTTATCTCTCCTTCTCTCTTGCTGTGCATTTGCATCTTCTGTGTCGGGCCTATTGTCGCCTTTTATTGGTTCTTCGTTTCTTAGCAACAATCAAATTTTGCGCGGGGGCTCCGAAAAGAATTCACTCCATTTTAAAGATATGAAATCTACAGCCAATATACCAAAATATAAAATCATGAATATTTTACCTTTTTCACTCAACAAATGCATAACTATTAATATATTCTATTGAAGATGAGAGTGACCGTTTCTACAAGAAAAATGTATGCAGTCGGAAGGGGCGTATAATTACTAAGCATTTGAGCAGTCGAGTACTACCATCTTATAAACCACTTCCTTATAAGTAAAAAAGACGTGTAAGCCTTGAGCTAGGTTCCTTACAAAAAGAAGCGTGTATTGCAACGAATAAGAAAGGCTAATAAAATGAATCGAAAAATTGCTATCATATATTTCAGCAATCTAAAAAGTTAAATTTACATTCAATTTACCTAACGATGATTCATAGCCAATACGATTACAACAATGATACACAATACGATATAGATGACAAATTGAGAACAAAATCTAATGCATTTGCTATCGTGGGGTTTTTCCATATTTGCATAAGTATGTGTGCAAAGGCATTGAAATTAGCCCGGCAAGGGTGATACCCGAACTGTCTGCCATACTCGCTGCGCCCATTGAGAACTCTCGATACTCAGGTTGCACCTGCAAAAGTAAAAATTCTGTAGCATGTAAATCAGAAAAATCAGAAGCAAGGTATTCTGCGAAATATTCAAAACACGGAAGATTTGAAAAAAGTCAGAAAAATCAATACAGAATGCTTTCAATGGCCAGTTGAAGACAGAACTTATAGCAATTCCCTTCAAATAAATTAGCAAAAATCTTAAGGTAAAGAAGCAAAGTTTTCATCTACTCCTTGAACCCTATTTCTAGCTGCTTATCAGCAATGCTTAATACTTTATGTAATGAGATAGAAATGTTCTGAAGGTTCTAACTATACGTAAACTATATACAGTTGCGGCTATTTGGAGGGGGCAAGGAGGCAAGTGCCCTCCAGGCGACACCAAGTCGGTAAACTTTTGGCAAAGATTAGCTGACCAAAGGATAAATACACGTTATTTTTATAAGAAAGCCAACTTTTTGCCAGAGCGTCAATCTTTTTATTTACTTCTTCTCACAAAAATGTTTACAAGGCAAATATTCGGCTACCTCTACAATACTCGGCGAATTCATCAAAGGTGCCCCCTGTGTTCCTCTAACTTTGAAAGGATGAATTTCACTAATCTATGTTGCTAACAGTGACTATATGCATGCTTTAGGCCAACCTCATTCAGTAATTTCTAGTTGATTTCAGCTGATTCCTAGTTCACTTTCAGTTGTAAATGGATGCATTCGAACAAATTATGGTTAGTAGGGAGCAAGTTTCGTTATCTGCTTAAGATTATAACGCAGAAAAATAGTAGCTACGTAATATAACTTGAAGAAGCAAAAAGATTTTGTAGGAATAAATAGAAATACAAAACTAGAACTATTCCTGGATGGCGACTCCTCATTTTATTCACACCTCGTTAAACATCCAGAATTCGATAACAAATAACCTACAACACGAAGAATTACCTCAATAGATACTCTGTAAAAAGCATTGACATAAACTGCACCACCTAAGAGTCCCTCAAATAAAGATATCGCCAGGGCGATCCATATGCTTGGGATGAATCGGTAGTAGACTTCAAGGTACAACACTATGAAGTTTGCATACTGAAATTGAGAAGAAACTTTTAAGCTGATGTCATACATGATACGATGCATCCCAAATAGAATACTGTTTGCAATAAGAACCTAACCTTATCTGCTCAATAAAACCAATATTTCAAGAGAGTACGGTCAAATGAAAAGGATGCTAATTACAATATAGCTCTGAATGAAAGAAACATGAACATGTTATGCTGCAAAAAATAGCTGTAGAAAACTGATGAGCAGTGGCGTGATGCAGTAGGAGCTTTTCAGGAAATGTCTTATGGTAATCACAATTGACCTATAAACGAGTACAAAGTAGAAGACGCCAAGCTGCCAAGTAAATGAGTGGATGAGAAAGCATAGGTGACGAAATAGGAGGTCTTGGAGCTTGCTCCCAGAAAAAATTATAGGCGCATATCACCTATACAGCCGGACAACATCCTTTTGCAGTATGTGACAAAAATTATGTTTCAATTGGTTGGAGAGTTGAGCTGTCAAATGCGAAATGCATTTCAAAAAATTGAATTGCAAGAGTTTTTAACTTTTCCAGGATTTCAAGTGGTAAATTGAATTCCAAGAGTTTCCAGCTGTTTCCAAGAATAGTGTGCACCCAGATAAATAGATTAATATAAGAAAAGACTAGTATGGACATGTGAATGAAAGATTTGAAAAAAGAAATAAAATATTGACGTTATTAAAAAAGAAATTTACTTGCCACTTAATTATATGAAAAATGCAAAAAAGAATATGCAGCACCAAAAGGCAGGAAAGTTTCTTAGCTTCTCATGGTCATCTACTAAACAGCAAGATGATATGCATAAGGAAATCACCACAGGGTGCACCCGACTATGTGGAAGCAGTGGTGTATTTGTTATTGGCCTCATGAGTAGTGCAAATGGAATAGTAGGCATGAGAGCCTTTGTTGCTACAACGTGCTAGTACGGTAAATCCTGCTTACAAGTCCTGCAACTGCCTAAAAGGAATACGCTATAGACTTTAATGTATCTTGCCGTCAAACTTTTAAGCCTGATTTCTATACAAGTCTTATTGTAATAGAAAAACTCGCAAAAAACTGCTGGCATTAATTAGTTTTCATTTTCACTATATATATACATATATGTATATATTTATATTTATACTTAATTTGCAAGCCAGCTCTAAATAAAGTGTTTCTTGTCATTATTTCATAATATTATTATTACTATGTGAACTAGAAACACTCGAATAGAATTTGATTAAACTTTATCAGGACATCGCCGACATGAGTTGGACTTCGACTCTTGCATCTAAATCACAGCATAAGTTTGCCCTTCCTACCAAATCCAGCAAAATATTAATAAGTAACAACTGCTCCAACCTTCCTAACATCACAATCAAAATGCTACCAACAAACCAGGACTGCATCCATTTTCCACCGAAAATTAACGCAAAAATCGGCTATGCACCGATGTTTTGTGAAGTGATGATTACTGCTTAAATAGACGCCTGATGGGCTCTCTACCTCAAAAGATCAGTAATGCAGCCAGGGGCAAGCCAAGGGGGCAATCACCCCCAATGATAAAAGCGTCGGTGTCAAAGAAAAGTTCAAATCTGCAATAAAATCTGTACCATAAAGACGTTTAGCTGCCCGCTATAATTCCTTGATCGTGTTTGCAAAAAGGACTGACGTTCTGAAGGGCATGACTGTAGAACTATTCAGAAATACAGTGTGGTGAGCAACATAAAACAGAAAGCGGAAAAGTGAATCGTAAAGCAACGACCAGGGAGAATTAACGACATTATGTCCTAGAGGTTTAAAATACTTTTCTTCATTGTTATGGTAAGTGAACATCTGTCTGACAATTGAGAATTTACTTGCAATAGAAAATAAACTACAGACTTCAGAAAACAGATTATCACAACATCAGTGTCCTGTTTTGCCATCTTTCATACGGAGGACACTGGAAACTTTTGCCAAACACATTTGCAGTTAGTGATTGGTATAGAATAACCT
Organism: Cassiopea andromeda; assembly: GCA_018155075.1. NCBI lineage: Eukaryota > Metazoa > Cnidaria > Scyphozoa > Rhizostomeae > Cassiopeidae > Cassiopea > Cassiopea andromeda. Next base: position 738,292 of record WIPJ01000400.1, read on the forward strand.
TCATTGTTCAACGCAACGACTGCAGATAAATCGAAACGGAATATCATTCAGGTTGCAGGAAGTAATTCTCTTTCTTTAAATTTTGGATAATTACATAAATCACAAAACGGAAAGAAAAAAGCACCGGATATTAATCAAAATTATGTGAAGAAACAATAGTTAAAAGCTCAAATAATCATAGAACTACAGTTTAATTATTTGAGAATTATTTCAATAACTTTTATATGAATGAAGACTATTTACTATTGATATCATAGAAAAGAATCTCAACCACGTGCTGCGTACACTCACTTTTTCTGAAACAAAACGCTTGATGTAGAAGTGAATGTGCTTGATGTAGAAGTGAATGTGACTGTAATAAAGAACTTAAATCTTATTGCACTGCGACTAATAACTATTTCTAGCATTTTTACATTCATGAGATTTATATTCTAATGTAGTAAAACCACTTACAATAATTTTTCCATAGCAAAGCTGCATGTGACAACTAATTTACAAGCCTAAACCAACAGTCCACAAGTTAAGCCTCAATCCCTGTCAACAGCAGAGCAAAATTACATGCGGAACAAAATCTTAACTATGGAATCTAATTACTAGACAAATATTTGAAAAATTCCCAAGACTAAAACACAGAGCTCGTACGATAGAAATCTCAATGATGCGATTAGTAGCTATATGGTTAAACTTCTTCCACAGTAGGCTCAGAAGGGGTTGTTTCATAAAGACCATAGCAAAAACTAGAGAATTCTTCATAGTTGAGACCAAACAGATAATACTGCATCAGCCTACTTGAAAAACCAATGCAGCGTGAAGGACAAGGCATTCACTACGGATTCTCACGACTCTGCTGATTGGCAAAAGTTGTATTTCAGTGCAGTTGTCAATTCCCCACCAGATAAATTAAGCAGGCTGTCAGAAAGGCCACGAGACCAGAATAATCCAGTTGTGTGTTTACATAACACTTTTCAAAGTCGTCTTCAGCAGGTGCCTTCCCGTATACTTGGGAAAGTATGCAGCACCGTATCAAATCATTTCAGCTTCCAGAAACAAATCATATCCAACTTTGGTCGAGTCCATTTCCCTGTACAACCTGCCATAACCTGAGATGAATTCAGATTGACTCGCATCTCTATTTCGTCTTCTTACACGGCTCTAATTCCGGTTGTGTCGCATAAAAGAAAAGAAATCACAATCATGTTTTTAGTAGTGGGTTTCTTATTAAAGTTCATAATACAGCTGCGTTTACCAAGAAGTTTTTCAATCTCAACTTTAGTTTACTGGGAACAACTGTAGCCGAATAAGGAAGTGTGGCCGATACCTGAGATAGAACAAGTGTACGCCGCCACGTGACTACCTAAAGAAAGATGAGAGCAGGGGATTCCTACAGCACGCGCGGTAAACGAAATGGTGGAAGTAATAGCTCAATGGTTAATAATAATAATTTTTCTTAAACTTCAGATAATAACATAATATTTAAGAATACAAATACAAATCTCACTATAATTAAATAACTTGCATTTGACAGACTTGGTATAAAAAAAATTACACTATAGGAAAAAAAACATACAGTATAAGGAATGTCAATTTTAGTATAGAAGTTTTATGCAAGCAATTAGTATGTTAGAAGGTCAGGGTTAGTCCAGAGCTTGTTACCCATACAGAATATATAATAGGTTGATCGGATAATGATTGTAGATAGCTTTCGCATTATGAATTCTGTGTATTGCTTATTAAACTCCAATTCATTGCACATGTCTATAAAAGGCTCGCATGATTTGTCGAAAATTCCTAGAGCACTAAGGGATAGGTTAATAAATTTGACGCAATGAAAATCCGACGAAAGATCTCGAGTAAGTTGATAATACTGTTCGTGTTTCCACTCTGCATTGCTATTTAAATTGGTTTCAAACCCAACGGTCAACTCAATCACATAGAGCATTGTCTTACCAATGGAAAGAAGCATATCCGGACGCAGTTGATCTCCTGTTATAATGCAAGGGGAGAGAAATCCAGGAAGGTCAACATATAGGGAGAAATTTCTTACACATTGTAACGTAGAGGCGACAAAGTGTAATGCTGAGTTATGCCTCCATGTGTAACGGCCCTCATCAAGATATGACTTGCAACCAGAGACAACATGAAGAAGAGACTCAGGACAGAGGCAAAATGAGCAATCAGAAGATTGAGAGAGTTTCCATTTGTAAAGGTTCACACGATTGGCAAGGGAATTATTAAGATACCTTATAGAGAAGCTAAAAATGTTCTTAGGTAATAATGTAAACAATTTTTCATAAAAATAACAACTAAATACAATGGTAAACCTCACTATTGCAGGTAGGTTACTATTGGCTACTTAAATTGACAAAACGTGGTAGAAGCTAGTAGTTCATAAGTTCTGGGTTACATCAATCTTTATTGCGACAGCAGAAGATAAAATACGAGGACCTAATTGCGATGTTCATTATTCTTTTAGTTATGAAGCTCGTCTCGTCAGTGGTCATTTCTAAATCCTTCATCATGTCAATAAAATCGGAAGAAGATTTATCGAATAATCCAAGTGAGCTCATTGATAAATTGACAAATTTGACCAGTCTGTAATTGTCTTTCAGCTGATTTACAAGTTCAAGGTGCTTGAGTTTTTTTCGATTTGCATTTTTAGCCAAATTAGATTCAAAACCTACTGTTAACTCAATTATGTAAAGGCAGTTGTTTTGAAAATGTAAGACGAGGTCAGGGCGAAGAGAATCGCCTGTGATAACAGAAGGAGAAATAAAACCTGGAATATCTGCATAGAGAGTAGAATTTTGAAAAGACTGAAATGTCTTAGCTATGAAATGAAGAATGGAATCATGTCGCCATGTAAACCGACCTTGTGTGAGATAAGTTTGACAGCCAGCTATAATATGTAAGAGTGATTCTGACTGAAAACAGAAGGAACAATCGGATGTCGGTGATAATCCCCATTTTTGCAGATTGGAACGAGTTGGCAGTGTATTGTTGATGTACTTGACTGTAAAATTAAATATATTCTTTGGAAGCCTGCTTTGGACTGATAATAATAATAATAAGGCTCTCAAGGTGGTCATTGCCGGGGTGGCAATTGGGATGAGCTCCTATTGCCTTATAAAATGCCCCACCTGGCTGCGTCTCTAATAGCATCTGACAACTAAAGCCCAGCTCTCGACCTGCATGTGGTGGAGCTGCATGGAACCAACAGAGAGAAGGGGCGAGGGCGAGTTTCTGGTGCCTGCTAACCAGATGCTCCGGGCATGTAGGGCTCATTAGCCTTGATAGGCAGTCTACATAGTAGAAGGAAAACTCCGAATTCAAACCGAGGGGTAGGAGAGGCTCCTAAAACCTTGGCTGGTAGATCTCCTAAGAGAAGGAAAACTCTGATTTACAACCCGAGCTTTTTTTCGGTGGTTCCGGGTTACCCGGGTGAACTACTGATAAAATGCCCCTGATTATTGAGATGGTGTCTCTTGAAAATTACTGGTGATGGTACAACCTAAAATTTACTTCTTGGCAGTAAGAATAAAATGCGCTCCATTGCTAATATGCAAACCAGATTAAAATCATGCCGCATCGGTCGTCGCGCGGATAACCAAGGACCGCGTCCCTTAGCGAGGAACCAGGCTGAGGTCGAAAAGTCTGCTACTGGAACAGACTTCTCTCAATCCTTGGATAGTCGTCAGAACTGGGATCAACCCAATCCCGGAACTACCAAGAACAACAGCACAAGCAACCAAAAAGAAAGTGACACGCACAAAGTGGACTAGAGAGGAATATAAAGACGTTTTATTTGCATTTTACTGTGCACGTAATAAACCAACAGGAAGAAATGTCACAGAAACAACTTTTAATATCTGGAAAACACATTCCAAACATCCATGAGATTATCTTGACTGCAATAAGCTAGCAAATGTCCGTAGAGATATCCTTAAGAATGACCGTCTTAGTGGTGCTGAGATAGAAGTGATCAAGAAAAAAGCTTGGGTTGAAACCCAAGGTAGTGAGAAAGGGATAGACAAGTCTCAAACCGAAACTGTGAATGAGGTTAATGACTGGCAGAGAGAGAAGAATACGGATTTTTATGTAGGAGTAGAAGTTAGAGAAAATGCCAGAGAGGTTACAAATATTGAACGCCAAGAAAAAGAGGGTGTAAACAGAAATGGAGTTTATGATCCAACCTTTGTAGAACAAAACAAAACTGTGTTAAGTCAAGTGAAAAACGAAATAATTAGAGAATATGCCAAAATAAAGAATATAGAAATGAAAGACAGACAGTCTCTAGTTAAGATAAGAAATAATAAACAAGCTTTAAAGCAGATAAAGATTGCAAATTATGCAATGAAAGAAATATTAGAAGAATTCGAACCAGATCTTACTGAAATGAACCAACTAATATATGCTACCGCTTACGTAGTCAGTTCCCAAACCAACAATTTTACGGACAAGAAATCCAAACCAAATAATTGCAAGAAGCCAAAATGGAGAGAAAAGATCGAAAGAGAGGTTGAACATTTTAGAGGAGAAATATATATCCTGGAGGAACTATCAAAGGGAGTATCTGTCAAAACTCGTAAAGCAAGGACAGTTATTCGCAAGTACAATTTATCTTCTGAACAAACTAGAATCCCTGAAATAAAAGAAACATTAAAACAGAAAATCCAACTGAAAGCTCAAAGAATTCGTAGGTATGAAAAAATAACAAAAGTCTTTCGGCAAAATAAAATTTTTAAAGACGATCCAAAAAGGCTTTATCGTGAAATTAGTAAGAAAACTATTGAGATGAAGGATATCCCAAGTGAAAATGAAGTAAGGAATTTTTTGGGGTAATATATGGAGCAACGATAAATGTTTTAATGCAGATGCTGAATGGAGTGACAGAGTGGCTGAGAAGTACAAAGATATTGAAACACAATCATGGGATGATATCAACATTGAGGACTTGGATTATGCGTTAAAAAAGTCACAAAAGTGGAAATCTCCTGGTATAGATAAAGTCCCAAATTACTGGCTATATCACATGTTTGCAATGCATGAGCTCATGGCAAAAAAGATATCTGAGATAATTAGTGAACCAGATAAAATGCCAAATTGGCTTGCTGAAGGGACTACCTATCTCCTTGCTAAAACAATAGAGACCACAAATGCCAAAAATTATAGACCAATCACATGTCTATCAACTACTTATAAAATTCTTACATCGATACTAACAGATAGAATGTACGCATTCATGGAAGCTAACAAACTTTTCCCACTAGAACAAAAGGGTTGCAAAAAAGGATCGTATGGATGCAAAGATCAGCTACTGATAAATCGTATGCTGATGGAAAATTGTCAAAGGAACCATCGGAATCTAAGCATGGCTTGGACAGACTATAGAAAGGCGTTCGATAGTGTACCACATGGCTGGATCCTGAAGGCTCTTGAAATTTTTAAGCTTTCACCAACTATTATTAACTTTTTACAACATAGTATGGGATTATGGAATACCAGCCTTAGGTTAACTCATGCAAATGGTATGACAAATACAGAAAATCTACGAATAAAGTGTGGAATCTTCGAAGGAGACTCGCTTTCATCACTTCTATTTTGTATTTCATTGATCCCTTTATCAATTCAACTTAATAATGCTGGCTGTGGCTATCAGATTATGGGTAAGTCAATAAACCACCTATTTTACATGGACGATTTAAAGCTTTTTGCGAGGAATGACAATGAACTTACTGGGTTACTGGATACTGTGAAAAAGTTCAGTGATGATATCGGGATGCAGTTTGGACTAGATAAATGTGCCAAAGTTACATTCATAAAAGGAAAAATTGTCAAAGCTGAAAATATTACTCTTGATATAAGCACCACTATTAAAGAACTGGAGCAAGAAAGGACATATAAATACCTAGGTATACAGGAAGCTGAAGGGGTATCAAACGCAGCTAATAAAGAAAAAGTCAGGAAAGAATTCTATCGTAGAGTTAGAGCTATACTTCAAGCTGAGCTCAATGCCAGAAATAAGATCATGGCAATTAACTCATTGGCAATACCTATAGTTACTTACGGCTTCAACATCCTAAATTGGACAATGTCAGAAATAAAGCGACTAGATATCAAGGTCAGGAAACTTTTAACCATGAACAAAATGCATCACCCCAAAGCTGATGTTGATAGGCTTTATATCCGAAGATCTGAGGGTGGAAACGGACTTCCGCAACTAGAATTATTGTATAAGACCATAACCATTGGTCTTCAAACATACTTAGATTCAGCCCAGGACTGGATGTTACAACTTGTAAACAGGCACGAGAAAACCAAAAAAGTCCACTCTGTTAGCTGCCAAAGTAAGAAGTTTATGACTGAGATAGAAATAGCACCGATTGAAATGAGTGAAACACAACCAACGAAAAGAGCAAATATTGTAAAACAGGAGGCAAAAAGGAAAGGATTAGATGCAATCAAAAGTAAATGGGAACAGAAGCCTTTACATGGCCAATATGCACTACGAAGCAAAGACCCTGATATAGACCAAGCCAATACCCACCAATGGTTGAGGTGCGCTGGACTCAAAGCAGAGGCAGAGGGTTTCATAATGGCAGCACAAGACCAGAGTCTATACACGAGGAACTATCAGGCAAATGTAATTAAAAATGGAACTGACCCTAAATGCAGATTATGTGAGGATTAAATTGAAAAAATTGACCACCTAGTTGCAGGATGCCCAATACTTGCACCAAAGGAATACAAAGAACGGCATGATAAAATGGGACAGTATCTACATTGGAGAATATGCCAGCACTATAATGCTCAACATGCTGAACACTGGTATGAACATCACCCAGAACCAGTTACAGAGGGGAATGATGCAACTATCCTTTGGGACTTCACAATACACACTGACAGATCAGTTAAAGCAAATCGGCCAGATATTACTGTGAAAGACCAAAAAGAAAAGACATGTTTGTTGATTGATATGACAGTGCTTTCTGATAGAAATGTTTCACTTAAGGGGTATGAAAAGTTAGCAAATACAAAGACCTAGAAATTGAAATACAGAAGATGTGGCATTTGAAAACGATAGTAATGCCAGTAGTAATTGGGGCATTAGGTATGATAAAGAGGAAATCTGAAGATCATATCAAGCAAATTCCTGGGAACCCTTGTTTGCAAGAATTGCAAAAGATAGTACTGAATGGAACAGCTCATTTACTGCAGCGTGTTCTATCCATGTGATCAAAAACACTGTTATTTCACAATCAAACGACTAGCATTAGCGAAGTGCTACAGTTATAAAGTACATAAAAATTCACCTTCCCTTGCCCTAGGTTATGGGATATAACTCGGCAAGAGATTGTATTCAATGGAAAACTAGCAAAATAGAGCCCGAATAATAATAATAATAGTATAATAATAAATATATTTAACGTTGGCTACAAACGAAATAGTTAAGAAAAACTAATACAGGCCAACTGATCTTCTTATTTACAACATTTATCAACATTTTTACACAGTAGCACGTGGATCTCGTCCAGTCTTTAATTTTTTTAAAAATTTTCTGTCGTTTTTAGCAGATGTTATCATGTCAGGGAGTGCGTTCCATAGCATGCTTCCTCTATATTTCAATAAAACCTAAAGAACAGCCTCAATGTTTACAATTGGGGTTGCTTCTGTCTGACTTTCACGCAACTATGATTAATTTCTTGCTGAACTCTTCCAGCAATTCCAAATGCTTGATCATGTTGCCTACTGATTTTACTTGTTGATAAAATTTAGCACTGTAAGAAGTGAACACTTTCTTTTGGGGGAATCTGGATGAAGTAGCTAGCTACTCATGAAGGAGTCCATTGTCCTCTACATTGTTAATTTTAAGTCTAATGGCACCACAAAAGACGCCAAAACCAATGAAACAATACAGCAACTATAATGCTAAATATGGCTAGAAAAATGGTCTTCACTGCGAGAAATATGCAACGCAGGGTATCCACTGAGTTAAAGCCAGAGCGAACACCCTGCAACGTCAATACGTACAAACATACCAAGCAATAATCTTTAAATTCAATCAATGCGCAGCTACACTTCAAATTGATGATTTTGCTCTACAACTAGAGCCTATATTTCTTTCCGACATCGATTTACATTTCGTTGAATCTTTGCATATAAAACGGCTAATACTTGGTCCAGTTAGATAAAGAATTGCTTCAGAAAAACAAAGTAAGCGTCTCATCTAGTTAGTGACACAGAACATTTAATAAAGGCAAACCAACCTGGAGTGCAGCTAGAAGCTCAATTTTATCTATTTTCACAACATTGACAGATGACCTTGAAATAAGTACACCAAACTGGTAGCAGAACTGGAGCCTAAAAGGTAATGAACAAATAGCATTCTACCAAACACAGCAAGCGAAATTGCTAATGAGAGTTAGCAACCAAAAGAGAGAATCGCAAAGCTAAATAAGTCTATTCTAAACCTAGGTATCTCTGTACCGCAAGTTTGATTTCCACTACAAGTAAGCGAGCTAGCCCACTTATGGAGAAATTTGCACTCTAAACATAAAGGATGACGTAACGTACTTCTGAAAGCAAGCATGCTGAGGCCAACAGTTTAGAATACTCCAGAACGCAAGACCGGAAGTACGAAAGAGGTCTTGAAGCTGCTAAATCAGATATGCAAGTGTGTGGCATTTTAGTCTTCTAGAATGCTCTATAATATTCAATAAAGTTCTTTCTAACAAGAGTATCCTTGTTTGTAACTAACTTTGAGTTCCATCTTATAAAATTATAGCTCCTTTCCGAAATAAACTGACACACCCCTAAAACCAATGTCTAGATTGGCTTCAAGATAAAGAATATGAACTCAACAAAGACAAAGTTGACGAAATCTCATAGGAAAAAGAATAAGTATTCATTCAACAATATAGAGCTTAATCATATCTCTCTGTGCAGCCTGAAGAATCGATGTTCACAGGTGGAGGTAAAAGAAGATCTCCAATCTGATCTCAAATAAAGACTATCTTGAGTTCAAAACAATTGATCAGCTTAATACTCTAATGGCAATTGATTGGAAAGGCGTAAATTATCTTAGCTTCTAAGCCGTATAATGCCTGATAGCTACTGTTTTTGGAGAGGAACAGGAACTATGTACAAATATTACAATTACTTTCATCGAGAATCCAGATTTGTCCAAAGCAATGCAATGAAGAAGCTTGCTCCCTCTTTCTGCACCACAATGTGTTGAACCAATTTAAATCTCTGATCAACTGTAGTCTAAATGGAGTATGAGCCATTCTAGGCATTTATCAAAGCGAAGGTCTAAAAGTGTGCATACTAACCAACGATACTGTTCAGAATGATTCATTGATGATGAAGGGTAATACAACAATTCGAACTGTAAACAAAGGAACAAAACGCACACTAGTGAAGCTAATCAATTAATTCTGATTCACGATCTTTGTTCAATTTATTCAATGCAACCATTCGCCAACAGACGTTCAGTGATACCGCAAAAAATTATGAGAGTCACAAGCACGAAAGTACTACTCTCAGTTCTTAGGCCATACTGATCTTACCAAATTAAATCATTTATTATGTACATTTAGTGTTTTTACTTTTTAACTTTAGATAGCTTAGAGGCACAGGACCCAGTGTGAAAACAGCATGTTAATGCTGAACTGGTCCTGTGCCTTACTGAACAGCCTCACTTGGGCTTGTTTGAGGCTGTTCAACTCCTGCGCACATTTAAATCAAAACAAAAAGGTTCAATTCAAATGTTGTTAGTGGAAACTTACACTCCTCCTACAACATAGGAGTAAAATAGTCTGCTATGGTCTTCCATAACTGCATTCTAATTGTCCTCTAAATTGCATCCTCAAAATGCAACGTAAATTTTAATTCATTCCTCCCTATTTTAATTCCTTTGTGGACAGCATTCAATTGTGGTTTTTATTTGTGATTTTTGTTAACATAATAATCACCAGCATGAATATGTAAAATTATGATCATCAAGATTAATGACACCATAACCGTCATTCCTAAAATCAAAATCTTCATCAACACAACTCCAATCATCAAAATCACATTATCCAAATTGTTGCCATTACCAACAATGAATTTCATCTGTTTTATAAAGATGTGCAAATACAATGGCGAAATGATGAAGAAATTCAGAAAAATAGAAGATTATTGATGACAGGATAATTAAAGAAAAAACCTCAGACACCTACCAATCCTTGATTGATGGTATATTCCGCCAAATAGACACAAAACAGCGGAATCATGTATTTGATAAGAGGCTGAAATTAGAACATTACATTTATAGAAATGACAAAAACGAACATCATTTGTATGGCGGAAATTTGAGACAGCCTGCTTTTGATTATATAAATAT
>WIPJ01000400.1:751910-784840 GCA_018155075.1 Cassiopea andromeda
ATATATATATATATATATATATATATATATATATATATATATATATATAAACAGGTAAACAAAATCACAGCGACATTCGTGTAGCTTATAAAATAGATATATAGAATAATTCAAAAATTAATTCTGTCTGATGTTTATACGTTTCGAAGTATATCTTCTTCAGTACTACCCCTACAATGATACAGAGCCTGGTTAAATTACTTATATTACAATGGCGTGGCATTAGGTACTACCTAAGGGGACCTACTTATTAACAAACAATGGACATGTTAAGGTTGTTTAGGGGCAGAGGGCTGACGTCATGCAGAGTGAAACAATAGAGCATCCGTGGAGGCATTGTAAAAACACACGCGGAGGCATTGTATAAGGTGCAAAAAATACAGTAAAAACAATGACTGAATAAAAGATGACGACAAAGGTCTTCGTCACCGCGCAACATAAAAGCACGTCGGAAAAAGACTCATTACTCGCAGGATAAAGAACTGTGTAGAGTTAGAATCTGCAAACTACGCATCTATCTGTGCTATATATTGTTGTATACCATTGTTTGAAAGTGAAAATTATAAGTAATAACTTGCATTAATGTTGTTACAAGTACGTAAAGAATAAGGAGCAAAGCAAAAGAATACCTTAATTAAATGCAGTTTTTGAATCAACGTTAAAGAAGTAGTAGCTGTAAAAGAGAAAAATTAAATCCTATATCTACAATTTAAACGAAACTGAATCAGCGAATAGTTGCGATGCACGTGACCTATGGTGACAAAATGAGTCGCAGATTACAAAGTTCAATTATCCAATCTGTTAACGCTGCGTTCTGCATAAAGCGTCGAATAAATTAGATAAATAACACAACTAAATAATTTCAAAGTCTCTAATATTGGCATCAATTTATATCATCTTAAGGCCAATTGGCAACAGCTATTGTTAAAAAGCTTTGATAAATGAAATGACATATTCATTCATAAAATCATAGTAGCACAACTACGAAAACCAACAGCCCCAAAATTAGTCATAATGTCTAAAAACATTCTTTCAATGAATGGTGAAAGAGGATTATTATTGACAATGCTCGCTTTCATCAAATAATTACTGCGAAGTTTTTTATATACGAGAAGAAATTTATATATAATACTTCTAAATTTCAAATTTTTCATAAATGGATATGTAGTCATAATCATACAGGTGTAAAACACTAACCTATAATACTCCACAGAAAAAGTGAAAATCTAGGAAAATCACACTCTGACAAGAAAAACATAATAGAGAGAAAAGGTCAACAAGTACCATCGCTTCTTCGCTTCTTCAATAATGATGTCGATGCCTGCCCAGATTTGGGGTTTAAATCATGTGCTGGTCTTAGCAGACCCCAATACCTACAGAAAGAGATAAAAATTTAAACAATGTGTTCCAGGCAAAACATATCTATTCGGCTCTATTGAGACACAATAATGATAACGATTGAATGACTGCTAATTCTTAACTTCGTTAATCTTTCGCTTTCTCAACGTTCCTAAGACAATCATTTCATGTGCTTTCAAAACGTTTGCCGCAATGCAAGAATACGAGTTGTAAAAATTTAAAATATCATGATTCAAAGCTCGATTTTTCGCATTATATTTAGCAACTTTCCAATCAGTAAACTCCTTAATAATTGCGCTTGTGGTTGTAAGAATGCCACATCAAACGTGAATGTGAAGAGCTTCTGCAAGGGAATTAAGCTCGTACCATACCCAAATGCCATTAAAGCAGGAACGACAAGCATTAGCAAGATGCTCAGCTTAGGAGATACACCAATGCTTGTCAAGCCAGCGTATACAAATGCAGCTGATACACCAGCCCCACCTACAAACAACATCAGTAAAATAGTTTTAAGAACAAAAACATTTGCATCTGATGATATCATAGAAAAGGCAATTTGAGGCAGACAATTACAACTATGATTCTTTTCAAAATATTTGAGAAAAAAGCAATCACTAGTACATGAATTAATAACCTATCTGCATCTTCAAGGCAAAGGTCATACTACAATTTGAATATAGATGCTCTTTTATAAAGTTTATTGTGATGCAAACTGACCAAAAACCGAGATGGTCAAGTGACAACAAATTCTCTTTTCCAGAGACAAAGCAGTAAATAAGTTCGAATAGCCTGAATTTATTGACTATCTCAGGCCATTCGAACAGTCATTTAGAGAGTCTTTCAATCAGTCACAAAACTGTTCATTTATTCAGCTATTTACAGCTACCTAACCCGTCAAAATGTCACTTGAATTAAACACAAAATTACACCATCAATCATATGTTTCAATTATACTTTAGTAGTTTCGTACCTTAATTGAGTTTTGAAAAAAAATTATTATCAACAAACATAAGCACTTCAAATACAAACCCTTAAAACTTTAGCTGCCTTTGGGCAATCTCCTCAGCGAGCATACTCATCAGTAAGGAGGTTGCCGAAGGAGGTTGCCTAAGGGCAACGGAAATTCTAAGGATTTGCATTTTAAGTCTCTATGTGTGTTTATGATACTGGCTTTACAAAACTCAATTAAGGTACTCCTAAGTATCAAATAAACGGGGGGGGGGGCTCCTTATAAAGAGGGGGCTGGAAAAAATTCCGAAATTTAACATACGGGAGGGTCAAAATAAACGAGGGTGGTCGGGATTTGAGAAACGACTTACAATGATTATAAAGCGGAGGAAAAAATAAAAACAGCCTGTAATAAAGCATAAAACTAAAATATAGAAAGAAGCATGCTACTTCCCTTTGAAAAGTAGGTGTGAATAGATAAAAAAGTTTGAATAGAATAGTGAGAAAGAAAGGAAATACAATAAAGAGTTTGTAGAAAACTTCATTTTCTTTAAAAATTAGTAATAAGGTCCTAATAAGGTCCGAGGGGTTGAAAAAAATCGATAAATTAATAAGCAGGGGGCGTTTATTAGGGGCCTAGGCGTGCGGGATACCAAAGTATAATTCAAGCTATAACACACGGGGCATAATCTGTTCATTGGCAAGAAGCACCAGTGATCCAAAATTCATGCTTCAATCGACCGATCAATGAAATAGAAATGATGTAACTGAAATCACGGAAAAGCTGCTACGTAAACATCACAGTTAGTCAGAGAAAATAAAGCAAAATATTGTGTAGCGGCTAATCCCACCAGTTCCAGATGACCAAGATGATACAACTGTGCTAAAAACGAAAACAGAACTCGTCATTTTCCAATTAAATATAGCATTCTTGACAGGAGTCTTTAAACTCAATGCAAATAATACACAATTTTGCCTTTATTGAACTACTTCATTCACAACTTCACATGTTGATAGACTTTCAATCGCTTTGTACCTTCGCAAAGGGGCCACAGATAGCATAGCTTTGTTTATAACACGTCCATTTGATGAGCGTTCTTACGAAGAAACAATCTGATACTACAGTTCTAATTTCTACCAAAGCTGAAAATCTCAGTTATTGATAAAACCAGAGGACGACTAAAACTCCTCAATTCAGTAATTTTTCTAGATGGCCACATCTTTGTTTTTCTCCATAGATCATTAAAGCTCAAATATTTTTGAAAATTTTTTGATATGGCAGTCTGCTTGCACCTAGTTTGCCTTACGTTTTCAAGAAATTAAAGCCCGGCAAGATGCTACTAATGCTACTTTTCGCTGTCAAATAATGAAAAAAACTTTTGCAACAGCATTTGTTCCTGATTTTCAATAATCAACGAGAGAATAGTTGTAAAGATGTGCTACATTTTGGAAACAAAAGTGCCTATTTACATTTTGTTCATCTTGATCATGTCATGTACTATTTTCGCGAGGAAACATTTCAAAAACGTTTTGTAGAGCTTCATACTCCATTTTAAAAACGCAATCTTAGGCCCATCGCTTCCATACTTTCGTGCCCTTAGTGTAAATACTCTGCTGAAAACTAAATAAGATTGTTATAGTTTCGACAAATTATTCCAAATTCAATGCACAGAAAATCTCAAAACTTCTATTACCATGAACTTTCTACAACACTGTACCAATTTACAACGATGGAGCAGCAATAAAAGAGTGACTTAATACAAAATGGCAACGACACGCAAATAACTCATTCACCTGCGAAAATGTGATGTCAAACTTAAGAATGTTATTTCACCAAATCCAGTGCAAACACTAGCACAACAAACACCTCAAAACAAACAGAAGCAAATCAAAAATAACAAATTTACAAAGATTAGAATCTATACTCTCAAAGAGATTTTCTCATCGTAAGGAAATTTGGCAAATAAGATGGAACAAAGAAGAAAATAAACATTGCAAGGAAATAAGAGGATAACAAATTCATAATAATAATAACAAATTCATTTTATGTTTTGCTGTAAAAGAGAAGCGGGCCTGGCGCCGTTCAGTGATACATGAAGAAAGACAGCACGTAACAACGAAGTATATGCTGTTGAGAACTTTTACTTCAAATATACGAAGGAAGTTTTCTATATCTGGTAAGGAAATTTCACCCCAAGAAAAGAAAAAAGATGGAAATTTGAATTTCAAACAGTGGAAGCACTTGATAGGATCCGAGTGGAGTATCCATCATTATTTGCCTAGACATAACTTATTCTAGATCTGTTAAGAGCTGTTATATTAGCAGTTGTAGAAGGTTTCCATACAATATATCTACGCAATGTGATAATCAGATAAAAAAATGACAATAAAAAACTCTTTTAGACATAATGCTAAATAAATTATATTATGTATGAAATATAATCAACGGGAAGAAATAAAGTGAAAGGCATTAACAACTTACCAAAAAGAGCCAAAGCCACATTATTACACAAAGCAACTATTAAGAAACTGGCAAGCGCAAACAAAACCGTTAATGCCACTCTGAAACTAAAGAAATACATCATTTTGAAACCAAAATAGCATTAAACAACTCGGGAAATTATCAGCAATAAATTTAAACCTACGAAAACAGACCACAAACGATGTTAAAGAGAAGTTATTTGAGCTTCAGTGTAGTCCTGTCCAAGCTGAAATAGTAAAAATAACTTGCTGCTCTTGAGAAAAATAGTATAATAATGAGCATTCATGATAACTATGAACGATCAAAAACAAAATCAAA
Source organism: Cassiopea andromeda (assembly GCA_018155075.1). Taxonomy (NCBI): domain Eukaryota; kingdom Metazoa; phylum Cnidaria; class Scyphozoa; order Rhizostomeae; family Cassiopeidae; genus Cassiopea; species Cassiopea andromeda. Next base: position 757,018 of record WIPJ01000400.1, read on the forward strand.
AGTGCTTGGTAAATAGCATGTGATTACATTTGAGCATTGTTATAAAGTGCAACAAAGCTATCTAGGGACTTAAGGAATGATTGTGCTTGAAATATTTGAACATTTCTTTTGTTCGTCCATCCTTTACTTTGGAATTGTTATAGTTGCTGAAGTTAGCGAAGAGTGAGGATAGGAAGGATAGTGAGACAGGCCATTGTCGTTGAATTGAGAATTTGTATAAACCCATCAAGAAAGTTACTTGCCTTTGTGGGTGATCACCTTTTAAGGCATTAAATTTAATGTTTATTAACATGCAAACATTACACCGTAAGCTTGCATGCTTGAAACTGATTCGTTCTATTTGATGCATGATTTCGCATTAATGACATTTTCTATTACGTCATATCAATGACATTTTTATTACGCCATATTAATGACATTTTCTATTACGTTCTGATGAGAATATAGCTCCCTACCCTGTGTACTCAATTTGTTTTTGGTGTTACAGCAAACCACATCTCAAGTTCTCATAATTACAGGTTGCTTGTTTGAAACAATAAATAAAAATAAAATAAAAATAAATAAATATGAATAAATTATAAATAAATAATTAGAAAAAGCTTTATTCTTCCCATTCTACCATTGGTCAGTTTTCTTTTAGATACTGCAGTTAGTTTAGGTTGGTTGTTGCTATTTCTATGATTTTCTTTAGACAATATGGAAGCATAATATTTTCAACTAGAAGTAAAAACAAGTACATTCAACTTTTAATAGAAAACTCTAGCGTTATATGTTATTATTTAAAGCTTGAATGAATGATACTTTTTACAGCAGCATAAAAGAAGTGCTTTACAGTTTCTATGAGGCTCAATAACTCTTCCAATTGCTATACTTTCTTAGAAAGTATACGTTAGGTTCAAGCTACAACACGATGATACGATAGTTGCAGTTTTACTCGCCATTTATCATCGTTCATGATCTAATTTCAATACCCAATTACATCCTATGTGGAGAAAACATTCAGTTTCAAAAAGTGGTAAATCATTGTTAGGAACTTTTCAGCAAAACACATTGTAGCATTTGGAAGTTCAACACCCAGCATCATTTTTGGCCATTCAACTATTCAACAGCCTGCGTCAAACCAGGCACGTATCTGCAAGGGGGCAAGGAGGGGCAGTGCCCACCCAGAAGAAAAACTTTGAATAGCCTCTCCCCTTACAGAACTATTGACATGAAGATTTAAATAATCAAAAATGGGGTTTGGCCCCTCAAAATGATGACAAGGGCAGGCTGTGCCCCTCCAGGAAATTTCCTCCAGCTACGTACTTCCATCAAGCTATTCAAACATTCTTGTAAATTTATTTAAATTTATTTAAATTTGTTTTCCTCCTCGACAAAAATTTGTGCAATAGAAAAATAGTTTATTTGTTCAAAAGAAAACCAATGAGATTTGCTTTCTCTTATCAACTACTTTAACATAAGCATTTTGATTTGAAAACAAAAATCCTTTCAAAACAAGTAGTGTTTGTTTACAAATGAAAACCTTTTGGATGCAAAACAAACTCCTCCACTAAATATGATTTATGATTCTGGCAGGTAAAGTTAGGCATGCTAAGGGGCGTAAAGCATTTTGAGTTATAATAGACCGAGATTGCACACATTAATATCATCCATAGCAGCTTAATTAGGGACCATTCATTACTAATACCTCAGGTTGGGATTAAAGAGAAATGTGTATTTGGGTATATTTTTTTGCTACCCAACCTTGTGTACTATACAAATAATAGCTACCCAACCAATATAGAGCTATTAAATATATGCTACCCACCCTTTCAGAGGCAAAAATGATGTACCCAACCTTGAAGCTGCCCAAAAAATCATTTACCTAACCTATTTCTTTTCAGCTCCAACCTGAGGAGTAAATAATGAGTGGTCCCTTACCCAATCCGCTTCAATCGATAATTTGTTACTTCACGGATATAATCTACCTTGGCTTCTAAATGTTACATATGTGTTATTGCATCCAACCCGCAAACTACTTCTATCGGTCTCAAATCCAAAGCAAGTTTTGGGAATAGGTTCATCTAAAATGAAAATAGTGAAAAACTGATACCAAAAGCCAGTCCCACCGTTTCAACATGGAACGCACTCTGGACATGTAGAGTTTTGACGGCAGACGTGACTAGCATCAATTTTGCAAGGTTTGGTATAGGTGAGCTCCGATTCTGATGGCATATTCGACAACCATACTCATGCAGTACTCGAATTTGTCATCCAAGATTCAGCTATAGACTCCCAAGGGGCACTTGAAGTCCCAGGATATCTAACTTTTCATGTTGAGAAAGTTCTGGCTTATCAATCTTTAGTTAGCTTCCTATCTCCCCCAACCTATCCAAACGAGCCTGTTCCCGGCCAATACGACCCCTTGGACCAATATGACTCCAACATGATTGGGAGGCCAGTATGATCCCTGCTAAACAAATATGACCCTCAGACCATGTCTCGTTTACATATTTTTCATTTGCAAACGGCGACCAAGGGGCTTACATCACCGAAAAGACTACAAATGGAAGAAACTTACTTGTGATAATAAAAGTCCGCAAGTTACGTCGAAGAGCTTTGTGCATCTGAACATGGCGTGAGAAGATCGATAAATAATTCAAGAAAAGCAACTCGATTTGCGTGGCAGGAATTTTAGACACCTTGCGGGCCAAAAGAGTAATACATCACGGACAGGAGAACATGGACTGAGTAAGCCATAATTTTTAAATTGATGTTAAATTAAATTCATTTCTTCAAACATCAAAATTTTAATACCGTGTTTGCTATCAAATCAGTTGGAAAACACTGTTACATTATTCACTCTCATAGTGAAACTGGGTCGATTCAATTCAAATTTATCCGGCAAAAATTTCCTAAACTGCAAAAAGCATAAAACAAAAATTCTCGATCAGGGGTTCCCAAACGAGGAGCCGGGGCCCCAGGTGGGGTCGGAATGGTCATTATGTGGGGTCTGAATGGGGTCGCAATAGGAAAAGCATGGGACCCCTGCTCTTGATTAAGGACTAGGAAGCTGAAAATTCTGATTCTTTTCTTCACTCAATCATCCTTGGCTTTGTGAAAGCTTCTACTGCAAAAACTCAAACATTCAATTGGAGACACTACATGATTTCTAATTGACTTTCAGTATGAAAGCATCGCCTGGTATATGATAAAACGCAGCAATAATGTAAAAGATTGAGACGATGGACATGGCCTTACTTGTAGGTCAATGACTGCATATAGAAAGGGGCAATCCATTTGATTGCCAAAGTTGGAAGAGTATCGGCCAACAATATTACCTAAAATAAAATCAAGAAAATCTGAGAGCATTGAACAAAAACCAAACAATCAAAAGTAATCAAAGCAGCCTATTCCTGAAATATCCTGAGAGGTTACGATATAAGCAGTGAAGAAATAAGCAGTTGAAGAGTACAGGGCAAGAACAATCCAAGTCCAAAATTTGACGCATTGAGATTGATAGCTGATATGATGGCAGAGAAACTTGGGCTCAATTTTGTGTGTGCCAGAACGTTCGAAACGATTCAAGTCCAAGAACATCTCCACCGGAAAAAAATGTGGTTCAGTGCACAATGATTTAGCTCCATGACCTGCAGAATGAATCGATCAATTTCCCGTCACGTGATCGACACTTCGATTTTATATTGTGAAGCCTAGTTTTGCTTTCTCTCCTGCTGTTTCGAATGTGAGTTAGAACGGCTGTCCACTGTAGTCTTCAATTGTTTCTGTAAAAGATAGTTTCTGAAACACCTAAAAATACACTGCGAGTCAGCTGAATATGAACAGATAAACCACATTGGGCAAGCGGATTGTTAGCAAGTGGGATAATGTCCATACCCCTGTAGAATGTGGATTGCAACTATAGCCTTTAGTCATGTCAACCTGCAATAATAAAAGTAAAGTTAATCTGCAATCTTCATTTCAGTTTGTTCTTGCAATCTTAAAACAATAAAATCTAACTGCTATCTCTGCTGTATATATTTTAGTTTTATGCTTTATGATAACCTGTTTTTGTTCTTTCCGTCCTTGTACAACATTTAAAGCTATTTCTTAAATTCCGAGCCCCCCGTCTACTTCTGACCCCCCTCCGTTTATCTGGCACTTGAGAGTAATAAATCAACTATGAAAATTAACCATATGATCAACGAAATATGTAAGAAAAGATGTAGTAGTCATGATTTATATATCTCATAGCAGTGGCGGTAATAGGGGAGGGCTGGGGGACTATAGCTCCCCATCGAAATATGCTAGCCCCATCAACAGAAATTAAAGGACTTTTCTCGGGGTGTTTATGTGAGAATGGTGTGGAGGAGGAAAAGTGAGGGGGAGTAGACTGGGGAGGAGAGTCGAATGTCAATCAACTGGAAGCTTGGTTTTGTCACAGAATAGAATGTTCTGTGGTATTTTTGTAATACGATAAACCTAATGGTTTTGTGAATTTTGCGATAGTTGACGAAATATATATTATGGAAAAATAAAAACTGAAAAACTGGTCTATATTGTGTACTTCGTCACATTCATGCTCGTATAGTACCTTGCTAATCGAACTTTAGACCCCCGTCGTAAGAGCCAGGCCATTGTCAGAAAATTCCTAGCGCTAGCCCTATCTGAGATAGTAAGTTGCTAGGTAGCATTGAAAAGATTACTTGAGTTTGTAATATTTGCATGAAAGCCATAAATAGAAACTTCTGGCACAGGCAGAATTAGAGAAAAGAAAAACTCATCTGTACCAATACAGTAGAAGTTTCCTTACCTTCTCATGCCCCAGTTGACCACCAAGTATATCAAAAGCTGCACTTAGCATAACGACATAAGCAAAATTATTTGTAAGGCCAAGAATCCTGCAAAATGAATAAAAGAATATGATATTGAATGCAGAGAAAAACATACCTCTTACTCACTGAACATTGATCATAAAATGCAAAAATGTAGGGTAAACTGATGTTATTTCTCAAAGCTACCAAGAAATGCATCAAAACAGTGAACAACTCAATTTTGATGAGTTATATTACGGATCTACGTTCATAAGTAAAGTAACGAAGCAATAAAATCTCACCAAAATCCCACGTGATTTCTCCATTTCTCCTCCATAGGCTCTGTCAAAATAAAATGTAAACACCAACTAGAAGAAGTAGGTGCATTTTCCATTTCAAATAATTTGCCGATCAACAACAAGCGACAAAAACACGATTCGATCAAAGGCTTTCACATCTTTTCAAATTTTTGGCTGTTAGATTCTTTATTTGACTTTTGGCTTTCTGGATTCTTTATTTCTCTATACCAGGGGCTACCAACCTCGGGCCAAGGCTACCACCCAAGCCGGGCCCAGTGCTTGCGGAAAAAAGTGCATTCATTCTCAAAGTTATATGCTCTTTTGACAAAGTGCTAATGTTTGCTTCATATCTTGCAGCTTTTGCAAACAGCCAATTCAATTTTTCCTACAGCAGTCCCCAAACTGAACTACACTCTGTGAAATTGGGCTATCTATATTGCCAACATCTGACCCCGGGGAAGAATATTGTATAGGGAATTTGGTTCCGAAGCCCAAAAAGGTTGGCCTCTGCGCTATACAGTCAAATCCTATTGATTTGTACCATGGATAAGTCAGACTTTCGCTTAATCATATAGTTTACCCAACAAAATCAAGCTAAATTGCCCTGGCTATGTCGCAACCCAGATACGTAGGACAACTGCCCTGCTTTACTAGCTGTACATGTCCCCTCGGCAAAAATAAACCACTTTCCTTAGACACCTGCTGAATTTTTCCAAAATGCAGTTTCTAATGCTTGAAGGTTTGAAAGTTTGGTGATAATGGGAGGTGTAATGACAGGGGAAAAGATTCTAAAAGAAATCCAGAGAATGAGACAGTCGATGAGAAGGAGGATTAGGAAGACCGTAGATAATGAAAATGTAGTCGCATTACGCGCTTTTTATGAAAAAAAGTTTATGATAAAATGAGGCTCAAATGGCTAAAATCTCAAGAAAATCTTACGAAAAATCTCAAGGCTCAACTTTCAATATTAAGTGTTTTTATTGGTCAAAAATCGATATCATGTCATTATTAAATTCACAACGTTAAAGATAGAGTTCAAATTCGAGCATAAAAGATTAAGAAAGTGTTACCCATTTCAGCCAGTTTATTTCAGTACCAACTCTAAGAAAATTTCAGGCTCAATTTCCGGAAAAGCTATGAAAATTGAAGCTCATGAAAAGGGCTTTCTTATTAAAAAATCCGTGTAAGTCAACGCAAACAAAAATCCAACAGGTTATTTTTCAACTTTCCTAAGTTCACAGGAAGTGGAGAAAATGAGTAGCCTCTTTGAAAGTATCCTGCATAAATGAAATGCAACTTGATCGCTCCATGCTACAGATGAAAATAGTCCACTTTTCACAAGCAGCAGAAAACATAGTCACCTCTAATTCCTTAATATGGTCTACACGAATATGTTTATCTATTTTACATGAATCTACGTTTGCAAGTAAATAAGCCTGATCTTCATAAGCCAGACTCATTAGTACCTGATTAAAAATCCGAGTAGTGAGATTTTGCAAACTCGGGCATTCTAACTCGGACCAACTTTATGCCTCCCTTTAGAATATGACACAACGAGACTCAATTCCATTTAGATCCACAGTGCATCAACACTTCACTTATCAAAACTATTCACGCTAGAATCTAGTACTTAGTCCAAGCTTTAAGTTTTATAAGATTAAAGTTCAAAATTGTATTGCAAATTTTGGGCTCTATTTAAATATATTTGTTTTCTTTCGTTAAGTTTTATTTCGATAGATTTCTGCTAAGTTTTGTTTAAACGGATCTCTGTTCTCCGTTGTAGATTTTTATTGTGTCTAGATTATTTTGATAAGCAACACTTCTTTTTAAAAGATTTTTAGAAAACCATTTTAAGACTTGAAACTATTCTATGTCTGGGTTGGACTATAATGGGTTTTGTAATAATTTTTAGACCTTTTACCATTAATTACTTTATGTCTAGGTTTCAGGACCCTAATGATAACAATGTGCATTGCACTGATAGGTTTATCCTGGTAAAAAGATTCATTTACTACTATTATTACTATTCACACACAAATTTTATAGTCCATAATCTTTATCCCATCAACCTATTATATATATTCTGTATGCGCAACAACCCTGGAAAAACCCTGACCTAATAATGTACAAAGCACTTGCAAGAAAATTTTATACTATAACTTTTTTCTCATTCCAAGTTTGCAAAATGCAAGTTACCTAATTATAATGAGGAATGTATTTACACCCTTAAATATTATATTGATGTCAGAAGTTTCAAAATAAACATTTATAGCTTCACCAAGATTAGAATTTCAGTGCCAAAATTTGAATTCTTCAGAGTTCCTACAAACTTCTTTCAATATATTTTCAAAACTTTTCCAAACCTATTCCAAAGTCAATGTAACAAATTTGAATTCTTCAGGGTTCCTACAAACTTCTTTCAATATATTTTCAAAACTTTTCCAAACCTTTTCCAAAGTCAATATAACAAGTATCTAAAAGCATGAAACACATTTTCGTTTGCATTTTGAAACTCCATAAAAATAGAGAAATATTATTTTCAATGCTATGTTTCGTGATTTTTTGGTGGACTATGTTTTATATTATAAATAATAAAATGACAAAACATAATATGTACGGTGCTTAATAGCACACTAAGCTATATCAATTTTAGGATGTTTTAGAAATTTCTCAAAGAACAATCCGAAACTTTTCCATAGCCATTTTGAAAAACCTCTCTTTTCCAAAGCTTTCCAGGTACTGCAAAATGGCATCATTAGTTTCTATAACTCCACTAGCACACAGTGGGCACAGGAGTGGTAATCTCGGCAAAGACTGATGGTGGCTAACAGTAAGACGAAATCTTTTCCAGGGTTTTCAACGGGATGTTCTACAAAATTTTCAGGATTTTTCAAAGAATTTTCTGCAAAGTTTTCTGGGTTTTCCAGTGGACTTTCCTCTCAATTTTCAGGACTGTTCAGTGGCATCAAGAATGTTTCTCACAAATAAGAAAATTTTTGAATGTTTGAAAATAAAATGCAGAACAGAACGTTGTATCTGACACTCCTGAGCAATGTTAGATTTTGTTGGAGCACATCTGTGGTCAGAAGTAAACACTTGAAATCAAGGGTGTAGGAGGACGTCACATTTAGGGGGCTGCAAACTTTCTGCCCAAGAGATCTGGAGAGCAGTCACAGTGTTGCCCGAATTTCCTATTGTTCTGTCAGAAAAGTTTCCGAATGAAACGGATTTCTACCCCCCTTAGGGGGGCCGCAGACCCCTGTCACCCCTCTCCTATGCCTCTGCCTGAAATGCTTAAAACATGAATGAAATGAACTTGACTCATGATATAAGATAATGGGAGTGAAAAAAGCCATACACAGTTCATGTGCAAAATAACAAAGGCATTCACATAAGACATCGGAAAGGTTCCACTGGAACAATTTACAAGAATTTGTATGAAAGAAATGAGAAAAGCTTGTTACTGTAAAACATCACATTCTTCAGAAAGCACTGCGCAGATGACATACACGTTTTTTTTTTATAAGAAAAAAGGTTATTTGAAAATGAGGCTCAAATCGTCAAAATCTTAAGAAAATCGTAAGAAAATCACGAGGCTCAATTTCCAAAATTAAGTGTTTTTATAGGCCAAAAATCCGTATTTCATCGTTATTGCATTCAAAATGTTAAAGATGGAATTCAAATTCAAGCATACAATATTAATGATGAAAGTGTAAACCAATTTAGCCACTTTGTTTCAGTAAAAGTTAAGAAAAATTTAAGCAAATCTCAGGCTCAATTTCGGGAAAAGTTAAGAAAATTGAGGCTCGGGCAAAATAATGATTTTCTTATAAAAAAAACGTAAATGTCTGTCAATTAACTAGTTCCCTTTGCTTTATTTGACTCCAAGATCCTCCACTGCGTCACGGGAGCAAAAAATGTAACAGCACTGCAAGGCCAAATATTGATACACCCTGAATCTGCTTCAGAACATAATTTTTCAGACGTGGGTTGCAATTTCAGGTTTTTCCAGGGTATATTTGCAGGGGCAAAGAAAATTCAGGGTTTTCCAGGATTTCCATGGTTTTTTGGCCACCCTGTATAACACAAGCATCTCTAGAAACTAAACACATCTTCTCACATAATTCAAAATATTAGCTCAATATCTTGTCCAAAACTTATACTACCATAGTTTCAATTAAAGACTTCTGCCAAAGTATAAGTAAGCTGTCATTCAAATGGGGTTATTTGAAGAGTTTGCACTTTTGAAATAAGCTTACTCAGATATGAACATTTCTGTGTAATGGCACCCTTGAAAATTACTGTTGTTCTAACATTGTGACGCTCCCAAATTGTCAGGTCCTAGGAATAATGAGGCCACTAAAACCCAGAGGCCCTGGGGCAATCTGCCCCCTCTACTATCTCCTCTCAGTGGTTCTGCACTTCACAACAGCTGATGCTCATCATTTGCTATCAGTAGCCAGGGTCACATCTTTTTGGGGGAAAAATAAGGGGCAGGGTGGGAAAATGGGGTCCTGAGGGCAACCAGGTGGAGATAGGGGTGTCTCCATGAAGGGGTGGCTAGCCATAGGGCTGTAGCAGGGGCGGATCTAGACTATCGCACAGGTCGCACATGCGACAGTCAACATTCAGCTGCAGAACACTATTTTTAGTCACTTGGAAAGTTTTTCTAATTTTTACTACATCGAATCAGCTCTAAGATGGATTTTTCTGTTTCCTCTAAGTAGGTAGGGAATTATATAGAAGTGTCTTACATTTTCCTATTCTGTGGAGGAGCTAGTCGAAAAGAGGAGATCCCATGTTTGTAATCTTTATCCCGGATTGTTAAATCTTACAGTTTTTACTGAAGCCCAACAGGGTAACAAAGTAGATAGAGTAAGGTGGCTGTGCACAGGATGCTTCTTACTCACTGTAGCACCACTGTCGCACAATGTGCATATGAATTGAGGAAGCCAATCATATCCTTTTCCTGTGCGACCGTATGCCTGAAGGATGCTTTGTAGTGCTGTCGCACAATCTTAAAGTAGATTTGATAAACAGATTTTATTAGGTTGATTAGCACGTGAAAGGCCGCAGAATTCCATTCATGTCGCAATCTTTATTATCTTATGATGGATTTACTGGAAAAGTACAGCACTTTATTGAAGAAGAGAACTACAACGTGTCGGAGGTAATCTATAATGCTGAATTAGCAAAGCTCGACAAATGTGCCGTAATTTCGAAGACAACCCTGTTAGCTGAAGACTTATCTGCTATTGGCGACATTCCAAAGAATGATGCATGCCTTCGCGTTATGAGTGATAAAAGAGTCTTAGCTACAAGGTACATTTGAGCATATCGTTTTCAATATTAAATTATGTTCTATTGCTCCTAAAACGTGCCTGAAACCAATCTGAAATCATTTGCAGAGAGCAGGTACCTTTCAGGATCATATTTCATATTGCTGGGGAATGATCCTGTGAATGGTAATTCCCCATGCTCAAAGCACATTTTTGTGTAGTCATTTCAGTTACATGGAATTTGTGAAATACGTCATAAACTACTCTTTTTAACTGGTTATATGTCTTATAAATCAGGGTAGGGTCTAGTCCTGGACCTTGGGGGGCCATCTGATTCATGTTATTGTCTTTTTTATGTTGGAAGTTTCTTAACACTATTGTTTGCTATAGGAAATGTTGCTATTTGGGTGGGGACCATGACCCCCAGCCCTCCTTGGATCCACCCTTGCTTATAATGAAGCAAGTGGTATTAGCAGCAATTCATTTATAACTCTGAGTACTGTTGTGTGTTAGAGCTTTGGTTAGTGTTAGTGTTATAATTACAATTAGAAATTATAATTATGTGATAGTCAGTAAGAGAACCTCTTCTGCATGGCTTAATTTTAATGTGTGTTATGGTGTAATATTTACGTCCTCAACATGTGTAAGTTATTTTGACTATCTTCACCAGCCCCACAGCAGACAGTTGCAGAATTCCTTGGTTTGACCACGCCTACTAATGAGCCATGCCCTATGTGCAACAGTCACAAAATTTTCTAGATCCACCCCTGGGCTGTAGAGCCAAATGTAGTAGAAAGGGGCCATTTCCTAAACAGTGCTGAAGTACCAGCCGCTATGAAGTTCAAAGAAAGAATGATGGGAGTCAGAGCGTTGAGCTCCTGGAAAATTTTCTGGATCATACCTTTTAGATATTAGGGAAATGCCCATCCAGAACACAAGTATATGCCTATTTTTGAATGAAATCAACAGTGGAGTAAAACATGTGCATGTAAGAACCCTCCCTCCCAGGTACTGATCTTATTGCAGATTTGAGCATTTCTTGGACACCAACTCTTTCATAATTGGGATGGGAGAGGGGGGTGGCTGCTCTTCTTCCCCTCACTGCAATACCTCTGTGAGGAAACCTTTTCTACAGAGAACTATAAACCCTGCCCATTTTGATATCCTCTGGTCCCATCTAATTACTAAATATTTCCTATTACAACACACATACCTTCATTCTCAGATGGGGTTGAGGCAGTGGTGATAAATCTACTACACAGGCTGGTAGAGGGAGGGATATGGTCTGTGCACCATACTCAATGATATGAAGTGGAATTAGTTTTTATGGTACTTTTTTACAGCACTTAGATTCTAGTAACTTACAACTGGAGATAGTGGCCAAAAATCAAACTTCATGATTTCTTGATTCAATGGAAGAGCACAGGGAGGGTGCTCTTCAGTTTAAAAAAAGCAGGAGATTCCCACATTATGTGGGAGTGTTGGCTTGTGCATTACAGTGTATGGTTAGAAACCTAGCAACTGTCTTAATCTATCAGCAACAATGGGGAGTTGAAATGAAGCAACAGAATCTACAGGTATGACAGAGTATCAAGATACTTGACCAAAGGTTAGATCCTGATGAACCTATTCCAGAAAAGAATAGATGTTGTAGGTGACATAGAATTACCAAAAGAATGCTTTACCCAATGACTACCTAAAATTTCCCCTTGAGCCTGACTAAGATCTGCTGAACTATGACCAAAGCATTAAGCAATCACTTAGGCATGTCATTTTCATCACAATCACACACAAAAATTGAAGGATGAACAGAAATTTTTTCATCATAGTTAAAAAATTTCTCAGAAAATCTAAAAATTACCTTCATCCCCTGAAGCATGTCCCTCATCTTCTATCACTGAGGCTTCTTCTTCAGTTGGTGCATCTGAGATAGGATGATAACCATCCTTGCTTGTATTCATCTGGGCCATATCTTCAAATAAAGTACAAACATATTCAGGCTTTGTCATTCAGCACATGCTATCGTACATGCTCATGTCCACACACATGCAAATCAAATTGTGCATACAATTCACCACACTCACAAATAGGTGCTTTTGAAAATTTCCTGATGGCTTCAAATTCTGATTTCATCATTTTGAAATGAAACAGCCTTTAGCTTATATTCATAATTTACAACCTAGCATGTCCAGGAGCAGCATTTAATCTAATAATGAAGAATTGATTTCACATATATCATTCAAACTACGCTAGTCTCCTTGCTAAGTAACTCTAATTCTCCTGTCTGATCGATGTTATCTTTGTTGATCTGAGTGTGCATATGTATGTATGTAGCAATTTTCTTAGGAGTGCAATCGCACATGTAAAATCATCTTTATGTTCTAATTTCTACACATGCAGTACTATGCTCGTGACAAGGCCTGGATATTATTCTTGTAATATTGGCTTTATCAGCAAAACTTTTGGAAAGAGGTTTGTAATATAGCACTTCCTTGATTAACTGTCTCTCAATGAACTGTCCATTGATTATTCCAGTCATGCCTATTCTTATATAATTGAAGCTAAATATGCTGAAATTTGCCAAACTTCACATGTATTGGCAATGAAAATGCTTGATGATTGCTTTGCTTGTCTCTGCAATTGGCCTAAGTCTGCAAATGCAGATAGGTCAGTAGTATCAGGTGGGTGCTACTCTTGGTTGGTACAGAGAACTCAATTTTCATGTCTTAGCTTTTGAAAAAGTCTACTTTGTTGTGGTAGGAACATTTTTCTATAATCTTAGGCTTTTTCTCTCTTACTTCCTAATATCTAGAAGCACATAACTTTTTGCCTAACCAGTCTTTTTGGAGTATCCAAATCCTTTCCCATTTTAAAAAATTGTGTATGGTAGCCACCGGCAATTTGATTGGCCATCTGAGAAAGAGTTTGGTGTGAAGGCAGGGGTGTAATTACCATACTTTCATTGGGTGTCAGAGGTTTATGCCCTGCAGAAGTGGATATTGCTCTGCAAAATATTCATCCATAATATGATACCAGATATTAAACGAACAGCATTGCAGTGGTAAGAAGTATAAGATACAACATCATGTGTGCCAATAATGAAAATCCTCATTTGATTGGCACTAAAATGTCCTTATTCCTTTTGGAGCATCATGTCAGAGGTGTGCCTACAGAAATGGTTGTATGATTAGGTAACACAAAGAACAAGCCGCCAATATTTTTGGAAGTGGAGGCAATGTAGATCACTAAATAGCACAGAAAAGGCCTGTAGCTACTGTCAAGGAGAGGTAGGAAGAAGATGGGGGTCTGGGGCCACACCCTTTAGAACTTTGGTAAATGTTTAGGCCTATGTCCTCTACAATGTTGGAAAACACCCTTTTGGAACATGGGAGGACATTGCTGTCATCATTGATCTTTGCACTCTGAAGGAAAACTGATCCACTAACCGGGAAATGAAATGCAAACATGCTATGCTGATCCATCATTTTGGTATTATATTCCTATAGTCCAATGCCTGAAACAAATTTTCATGCTAGTGTCCCAAGGGAAAGATAGTCTAAGTCAAAATGTATACTGGAATTTATAAGGAACATGATTCTTTGATATCATCATTGCCCTGCAAAGAGATACAATTGTCCTGCAAATTGCTCTATTTTATCTGTTGGGGGTGCTACACCAGAATGAAGGGCACTTCTTGCCCCTTGCCCCACATAGGAAGAGGGCAGAGGGGTAGCTGCTTCCTACCCCCAGTGTAGGTGTCCCAGTACAACAGATTGCAAGTCATCAACTGAACTATGGGAATAAATAGGGTCTCAAAAATAGAGCTAAATCTATGCTAGCTAGCTCTACTAGAATCCTGGTTAGAGCTTGTCTTCTTCGATCTATCTCTAAGTTTTGCTTTGATATTTCTAGTTTTTGTTGCCATTAACTTTTAACAATAGCTCCAGCTGGCACTCACATACTGTAATGCTATTGCAAGATTTGTTTCATCCTTTTTGATGCTAAGCAGCTTCAATTCACAATGAGATTCTGACATAAATTTATAACATATCTTCACAGATGCTTTTAAATATATCAAAACATAAATATATCAGTGAAACATTAACTCAAGAATGTAGAAAAATTTGACATTGAGGATGGAGCACATAGTCTGTTGACTGTACAATCAAAACTTTTTTCTCACATGATATTACAAGGCTGGAAATGGGCACGGCATGGCGTTGAAAGGGATGATAGGCTGTGATGTAATTCTCTAATTTGATACCATAGCAAACTGGCAGAACAAAAATAACAGAATACAGCTAAATTGTTTCTATATTTTACACTAACTCAAAATATGACGATCATAAGAGAACTATAAATACATATAGAACGTTAATATTAACGAAAGTAAAGTATATTTTGTGTCTTAATGGCCTTTGGATGCTGCTTTCAAATCATTCCACAATGAAGCCAGAAGCGCAGCTAAGGAAAATTGTGGGGAGGGGCTGCACAAGCCAATTTGCCTATAAAAATACTTCCTTCGAGTTTGATCTGATACACAAACTAGACTCTAACAGATGTACTGCAAAATTTCAACAGACGGTATCCACCCTATCCCTTTGAAGGGCAAGGGCCTTTGCAATTTGGCATCACATAGAGAAATAAGATAAAAGCACTCCAATACGCACCAAGCTTTCTTTAGTAGCAACGGGCCCTGTCAAAATAATAACTGCATTGAATTACTGTTGCAAGATCTCAAGTCTCGATTATATTATGCTCCTCCGCAGCCCTGTAGGATGCTTGATTGAAGGAAACTTGCAAGTTGCATAGATACCGTAGTGCCTCCATAAAGCGCCAGGGCGCTTTTCAAATTTTCGATGGTCGTGGCTGGGCGTTTTCCCAAGGGAGACGCTTTTTCGAGGGTTGGTGCTCAGCTACTTTGTAAGCAAACTTGCGTTAAAACAAAAGTAATTCACAAAGCTCAATATAAAACAGTACTGTCTCGTTCCAGCAAATGTTCTCGTATTGATTTCAATTTATCATCAGTATTTTCACATGGCTGGGCTGGTCTTTCGAGTTTACGAATGAATTTTCAAAGTTACGTATGAAAAAACGCTAATGCCTAATCATAATCATCATTCTTATTCTGTTTCTGATAACTGAGCCTGGGAATGGTGACTGTTGAATATTGCGCTAGATAGGCCACACGATTATAGTAAACAACACTATAACGGTTCACGCGACCAACCTGGTATAGCGGCGAAACCATGGCAGAAGTTAACAAAAAAGAAAATATCCATTTGTACTGCTTCCATAAACTCCAATAATGCGAAATAACAATATGCGTAACTACTTTTGCGTTCTTCTTCGATACTTGCGGCGAAAATAAACAAGCGAATTAATAGCGTTCTTGCGATTTACTCCTTCCTACTTTTCTATGCGGATTAGCGAATTACTTGAGCTCTTACAGCTATCTTTATGCGACTTATTACTGACAACAACTGACAACAACTGACAACAACTGACAACAACTGACAACAACTGACAACAACTGACAACAACTGACAACAACTGACAACAACTGACAACAACTGACAACAACTGACAACAACTCTCCACACTCTCGACTCCTCTTTTTTTTTAAAGTCTTGAACACAGGGATACAAACTAGGCGGGACGGGGGTACGAAATCCAACATAGACGCTTTTCGAGGGGGGCGCTTTGTTGAGGGTGGGCGATTTTTAGAGGAAATTCGGTATAGAGACATTCTCGGTTTTTGCGATTTCTAGCGTTTTTCTCGAATTTTTCTACTTGTGAAAGATCTAAAGACAAAATCCGCCAAAGTTTTTGTCGTAAAATTACAGACAATTTTTCAACTCGCGACAGTTTTTATCATTGAAATTTGTTTTCCTCTCTACAAAAACCCTGTTTCGAATCTTTAAGACCCTAAAACGTTGTAAATTAGGGCTCCCACTTCAAACGAATGAAGATACTGTCTTCTGGAAGACAGCTATGGGGCTCGTAGGTGTGTGGAAAAACCATAAAACCGCTAAATTTTTCAGTTAAATGAAGATTTTTAACCGATCACTGCTTTGATAAATATGAATCTTTTTACAATAAAGTGTTCTTCTTCCAGTGCTGAAGATTTCTTAGCTTTGTCGTGATTCCAGCACTTAAAACATTCTTATGACCTTCTTAGCAAGAATTTTAGAGCCTGCGTAGCAGCATATAGTTTAAGACAGATAGGCACTGTTGTAGACTGTAACAAGAACCCAGTGCCCCTGTTAGTCCTCCGGTGCGGCCCTTTACAACAGGTATTACAAAAACTTAACACTCTACTACATATACACCACAAGAAATCTACAAATTAAGAAACAAGCGACAATTGTCTTACATAAATATTGGAATTTAAAGATATATTACTTATTGATTTTCGGTACTCCCAAAAACGTTCTTTCTTTAATGAGAAACTAGGCTCGATGCATTGTAGTAAAATGTTCTTAATTTTTAGATACATTTTAGTTCTAAAAGTTTCTTAAATGTTTTGCAATGTAATGAAAAAAGTTTCCGTGAAAAATGATAACAGAAAGTGGCTGCAGCAAGCTTTTCGTATTTATGACAAGCAAAATTCGACTGAGTGAGTTAGAATAACAGCACTGTCCTGCTCAAATTGCTTTTGGTTCAGCAATACAGTTCCAATGTGTAGTTTTGTCAACAGTTCTACTGCTACAGAAAAGATTGCTACAGCCACACGGCGTTGAGGCCAGGCGGGAAACCGGGAAATTTCCCGGTGGGGCCCTTTTGCGTTAACATATTGGTTTACTGGCAAGGTCACTGGGTCCCAACTCATAACAGCCCTGTCCACAAGTTGCTCAAATTGTTCTGAAAAGCATAGATGACCCTAGGCCGCAAAATGTCTCGGGTCAAATGGATACTTTCCTCATTATGCTAATTCAAGGAAGTTGCTTGTAAGGAATTTTGTGCTAGAAGAAACATACGTCTGACGAGGCCTATAGTACTACCACCCATATTCACTGAATGATCAACTAATCGAGAAAGTTGCTAGGCAACTTGTGGCCAGGGCTAATTAAAGATAAATGGGCACAAATTGAATTCCGACGAGAATGGGCAACTATTCATCAGATTTTGCGGGACTCAGTTTTGCAGCACCAACGTCATTGCCTCATTGCTTACTTCTTTAGTTGTAGTTTTAAAGTTTCTTATATTTTATCTTGTAAAGTATTGGGTTACTAATAATTCGGTTTCTTGTAACAAACCAACATCAGCATATTTTCCTCTCTCATTATTCACAATTTTTTCTTTTTAGATGTGCTAAAGAGGCTACGAAATAGGTAATGTAAGTAATATATCAGCCATTTGCTGTACAGCAACCCTTTAAGGCTGTTGATACCACAAAAATCCAAATTGTCATTTCAATCCTAGTTACAATTCCTAACCCCCGAAATATTTTTTATAGTCCTACTTTCTGAAATCTGTGACTGAAAGTCGCAAATGGCAGCCTTGGATTGATGAGAGAGCAGCCAGCCTTGACATCCTCTTGGCGAGAAGGTATCCTCTTACTGAAGTGATATCCCCTTACTGTGGATGTGCATGCATGCTACACCTCGTCTTCTGGTTGATATTTCCGAACCCTCTGCAAGGTTGTGCAGCTGAAGAGTAGTCTAACTATCGTTGGGGACAGAAGAGTATCGAAAAACCGTTGTTCTTAAGACCAGACGCCATTAAACCTCTCCCAAAAAGCTTCAGTCTCCGAACCGGAAGCTATAGTCAATAACCGCAAAACCGTTGCTTATAAATAGAGGAACCATGAAATCGTCCGAAAAATTTCTGAAAAGTGCCAACCGTCAATCCCAATGAGCACCCCTCCTCCAGCTATGGCCTAATCTCTACTAGAATTCTCTATTCCCAGCAACTATGAATTGGAATTTATTCATACAGTGTTTTAGTTTGACTCTGACAGTTCTGAAAATATTATTCCAACACTATTCTTCAGACGTGAACGCTTTTTCGCGCAAAAAAATTAACTTTTCCCTTGGTCGTGAAAGTGTATACAGCAAAATTTGCAAAAAGACATCGGGATTCGTGAGAGTTTATTCAAAAACTACGCGAAAGTTTCTTCTCGCGAAAGTTGCTGCGCGCGAAAGTTTCTCCCATTGAATTATTTCTATGGTACTTCATTAGGGTAGTTGAAATCAAACAGAAGGGCTTTACAATTGTGAAAGGGAGTCGGAGATCTGCAATTTTGCTATTGACGCTAAATTTACACATGCAACACATCTATAGACGCAGTAATTTTTAGATTAGAAGCAAGGATGCAAATCCAAATATTTTTAGGGGTGTGCGTTTTTTGTGAGGAATTCTTTCGTGAACAGCCCTGTGCCCCATAGAACTTCCAGTGACACTAAATAAAACTCACTTATTCACACTCTAACAACTGCAAACTTGTATATGTATATGTATATGTATATGTATATGTATATGTATATGTATATGTATATGTATATGTATATGTATATGTATATGTATATGTATATGTATAACAATAACAGCATGCTAATGGCCCTAAGCTACAATGTTCTCGAGTGTCTATTTTAGTAGGTTGGGTAACGATGCTAAAATTAAACAGAAAGCATTACTCAGCATACTACAGCGATACAACGAATAAGAACTGTATGGAATGTTCTAGATTTTCCGACAGTTTTAGTACTTACACTTCGCGCAAAACTTATTGTTGTCATAGGTACCTAGTTTTCCTTTCAAAGTGTCAAAGCCAATGAAATGTATTTCAGTGATTAAAAGATGAAAAGGAACTGCAAAAATATCCTAATTTCGCTAGCAGTCATAATTAAAGAGCACATGAAATGTAATGTGAAAAATTGTTATCCTACGTTATTTTTAGCGCTGAAGACCATCGCGTAGAAATAAATGCGATAGCCCTGTTAAAAATCTCCTTATTTCGGGTTGAAATATGTGGAAGTTAGAGAAAAACGGTCTCCGGAGTCTGGGCCGAGATAAACGCGTGCCTCTGGCGAGTGACGTCAGATTGTTTGCATGTTCACGAAACAAACCGCGACATACCAATTCTAATCCATTTCCTGGGCTCCAGTTCATGCAAACATTTCTGGAACAATGCATTGGGGTGGTTCTCATGCTTTCCTGCAGCATGCCTTATAAATGAGGTCCACTTTGCCTCAATCATATCTTCAAAACTAGCCTTTTTTGTTCTTGCAGCCCAGTAGAGATTGTTTTGAACACCAGCTATCCATTCCCTAATAATTTGGAAATCTTTTTCCCTTCCAACTTTCAACATTTTCTTAGTTATATAAATATATATATATATATATATATATATGTATAGATAAATAAATAAATAAATAAATATATATATATATATCGGATATCTTAAACTTGACTTTGAGAACCTGGCCCCATTACCAATGCCCCTATAAGTTTTCAGTGCTCCCATGTGCACAATGAACACAAATCAGCATGAGAACATTTACAGACAAAGTAGTCATATGGTATACTACATTACACCTTCTGATGCCATGTAATATCAATTAAAGTAGTATCAGAGAATAATAGTAGTTGAAGTACTACAGTGATAGCTGTCACAGATACCTCCATTTCTTCAGAAACATTATTCTCGTACTTGGCAAATCTTATCTGTAAGCGTGTCACTTTCTTCTGCATAGACTATCTTTTTCGCCTTCTCAATGCAGGATGCACATTTTTTGTGGGTTGGCATTATAATTAATGTTCCTTTGTCAGCATACTGTTCTACAGCTGGAATTTGGCCTGAATCATCATCTTTAGATGAATAGCTAACACAATTCTCGTCAAACTGACAACTAGAAGAACATGGTATCGTTGACTCATTGGTGCTCTCATTTTTGCTATTTCTTTTTTCGGTGATACTTTCAAAGCACGACGAATCAGTTGAGAGAAGTATTATGTTGTTTCATATAAATTCTAGCCTCTAGCCTCAAGAAACTAATAGCAATGCATACATTCTGAATGAAAATTGGAAGACTAAAAAGGCCAAATTCGGGCCTGCAAGATACTATTGAAAATTTAGGCCTACTTACTAAACGCTTGGAACGAGAGGACGTCTTCTTAGGCGAAGGTAGATGTACGGAATCACGAGTTGGAACGGATCCTTTGATCAAATTCCCTCTCCAAGACACTCCAGTTGAATCTATTTGAGGCCGAAAGTAGCAAGTATCTTCAAAATGTGCAGAACATAAGGAAGAGTACTTGCTTGGGTTTTTGAATGAAAGCCTATGTCTTTGAACGAACTTGACCTACTTCTGCCGAACTGTTTCATCTTTGGGAAACTGGCGCATGTTGATACCAGGAGTATAGCTTGTATTTGTGCAGCTTGTGCTTCCTGGACCTCTTACTACACAATATCGGCCACCTCTTTTAACTTTTTTTGGATTGCGTGACCCTCCATGTGTTTTGGCTTAGTCCGCCCCGTGCAAACAATCTAACGTCATGATCGAGAAGTCATGTGATTCAGACCGCGTTTTTTTGGGCCCACAAATCCTCTCCATCTACTCATTTCAATAGCGCGTTTGTAAGGTGAATGTTTTTGCCATCACAAGGAAACTTCAAGAATGCTAACAGAAACTATCTATATTTTGATTTTCGAAAACAAAAAAATATGCGTCATGTGCTCTTTAAAGAACTCCCAACTGCATCCGAACTCCCAACGATACGGACCTGGTCTTTTGGAGTAGAGACTCTAGCCCACCTTGGAAATAAACTGTGGCAGATTTGCTACACGACATAAAGCAATCAAATACACTTTCTCCTTTAAAAAAAGAACAACTTAAATATCGGAATAGTGATATGTAAAACTGTAGGCTATGCAGACCATAGACCCGTAGACAGTTAGACTGGATTCGGGGAAACAGATATAGAAATCAATTCAAGAGCCTGGAGCGTTTGCATGTTAAACGTTTGTGCCAACAGACAGGTTCTTTTAGCGTGCAGTTCCACGCAAAATAGACAGTTCTACAAAAAATTTTTCCAGTTCAAACGAAAAACATGTGCAATTCATAAGCTTAATATGTAGTGAACCAAGGGTGTAAGAAAGTAAATAGCAGTAACAATGGTAGATTTAAGTATGAACTGACTGGAGAAACGTAGCCATAAATGGAATTGCTTGAGGCAATAGCATTTATATACCCCTTCTCGCCAAAATCAAGCAGTTCAATCCCATCTGCAACGAACAGAGCACATCATCGCTGGATTTTATGTGCAGTTCTAACCTTTTCTTAAGAAACACCCTGCCAATAGATAGCAAGTATGTACCAAAACAGTGGGTTTTCTTACGCATACAGGGAGAAAATGGGGATCTGTGGGCTTGCCCCTAGAAACATTTTTCGAGGCAACACCCTCTAGAATGTCAAAAAATGCCTTTTCAAAAATAAAATATAGGAGCTTTCATCATTGATCTTAAGGATGCATTGGGGAAGCTGGTCCCTTTATCCAGTTTCATCAAAATTTGAAGATTTAGGCCATGGGCAGTGAAACAGTAAAGCTTCCAGAAAGAAATTTCGTTGAACCCAACTAGGAGACTACTTTCTGACACAATGAACTTATAGAAGCTGACTTTCTCGTCATGTTTTCACTTGTTCGCAGTCGCGTAACCCCACAGTTTTTCCACTATACACTATTATATATCCGTGTTATGGCAGGCAGAAATGTGTCTCCGAGCGCCATTTCGTAATTTGTTTTCGGTAAAGTACAAAATGTGGACAATGTTCAAAAAGAGGCTTTGTATATTATCTATATTGATGTGAAGCGGAGGCTGATGATTTCCGGGAATATAAGAATGGAGTTTGGATTGGACGTAGGAAGCAGATCTTTGATAACAATCTTCAAAATGTAAAGCTGAGTCGGAAAAAGCTTACACTTATATTCTATTAACTGTTAGCAACCAACAAATAAATCAGGTATAAAGGAACAATATCGAGCAAAATAAGAAGAAAGGGTAGTGTCAGGAACGCAGGTCATTGGGAACGAGGCTTAACTATCAAAGTGAAATAATGACAGGGAAAGTAATCGAGAAGATAGGACTCACCAACTACAACCCTTTTTTAAGTATGTAGTAATGTTGGTGTAAAAGGGTAATAAATTAATTTTGTTGTTTACTTTTTTTGAGTAGGCTCTTATACCTAGCTTATTCAGCTAATTTAGGCCTACTATGCATTCCGCATCCAGGCATGGGACCCCTAGTTTAATGTCCCTTCCGAAGGACGGCGGAGTGAGCTGTTTTGGTCTTTCATCTGGAGGTCGCCCATCCAGTTTCTGACCGTACACAGCCATGCTTAACTTCAGTTAAGCTAATGGAACTGGCTGGGCCGCTTGGCCACTCACCCCAAAATGAAAACATGGATGACAAATGAAAAGCCAGCTAGTCGAGAGATAGGATTCATCAGTTATAACCCTGTTTTCAGGGTTTAGGAGGATTGAATAACACTTAGCAGTTGCAGTCCGCTTCGGTATCCAATTTGGGTACTATTGTACTAAGAGCAGAGTTGAAAAAGAAGTTCCAAAAATAGCGATATTGTTATTCAGTGGACTTTTTATCTCAACTCCTCTCCACGTACAGTAACCTTCAACTGACCACTGCCTCCCTGCGGTATTATTTCATAATATAAGGAATTTTGGTAGCATATACTACAAGGTAGTGGTATAAAGCGAATATGAAAGTATGGTAGAGATTTGCAAGAAGTCTGAAAATATAAGGGATAATCTGTATTAGTATGCAATCATATACTTTACATACCAAAGAAGATTAGAATTAAACACACGTTTTCTTATAAGAAACCAGTTTATAAGCCACCGAGTACTAGACAGCCTAAAATTTAAGAAGCTTTTAGAACTACAAGGAAAGAGCTAACAGACTTTAGACAAATAGCACATTGAAATCGTTACCTGGTTCAATGTAAAGCTGCACCAAAACAATGTGAATATGACATTGCTTTAGAGTCTAACTCGCACTGACGCATTTGGTTTGTTGTAGGACATTGAATTTGCTACATTCACTCCTGCGCACGCTTTTGCAGCAATTCAGTTTAGTAAAATAAGAAAATTTTATATCATATAAAAATACATGCAACTTGGTACATACATACATACATACATACATACATACATACATACATACATACATACATACATACATACATACATACATACATACATATATATATATATATATATATATATATATATATATATATATATATATATATATATATATATATATATATCAACTGAATGGACTATGAAAAGAGCTAAGACGTCAATGTGTAAAACGTTTTGCATCCGAAAAGTAGTATTTCAGGAGAATTCCAGGGGCTACCTCTACAAGGCAACATGTAATATAGTGTTCAAATTGCAGATTTTTTGAGATTCCTAGTAATGTAGTTTTGCTGACGTCTATCTCGGGCCAGATCGCAGAATATACGTAGGAGTGTGGAGCAAGTTCTATTGACAATACCTAAGCAGTTGATTGAGAGATTCACGAATTTCACTTTTTTCTAACGATGCTGTAAGGACTTTGATAGGTTATAATACTTTGACTTTTACACAATTCTTTACTTATGAAGCATGTCTCAAATCCAACTGTTGTCCACAGATGACAAGATGATGTCTAAGGGATCCTTCACGCGATAGGTAACGCCAAATTTACTGTTTTTGAGAGCATCCCTCCCCTTCTCGCAACACTCCGTGTCTCCGTAGCATAGGCCTCCATATGAAGTAGGCAATAGCGTAATAAATTGAGGTACAATCCCTCCCTTTTAGAGGTGTTAAATAATGGGTGAATAATCCCTTAGATCATCACCAGTAAGTATGATGGTGAAGGATAGTGTGGAAGCTCAGCAAACAACGAAACTCCATTGTAATCATCATCACAGAAATCAGATCAACCAAAGCAGGAAAGAATAACTGTCAAAATTGTAATGGACGAGAAGGTCTCCAATGTTCCTTTACCACTTGAACACCTTGATGAGCGCGAGCTACTATATGCTTTGTAGGTTTTCATCATTTTGGAGTGAAGTACCAATGACAATATAGCATAGTTTACCTTAAAATTGTTGCCTAGTAGACAGACATTTTGAAAATTGGGTGACAAGACAAGAAGAAAATCTACAGCAGCACTGAGATTAAAATTGATTATATAACTATATATCGTAAGTTTTTGTTGCCTCTAACTTAAATAACTAGCAAGGAGTTTAGTTCTTAAATAGGACCCTTTAGATCAGGGATTCATAGGCTTCATCTGAACCGCGAAAAGCATCTCAGCCTTAAATATATTTTGCTAGCCGCAAAGCTTTTAAACGTTTATACCTGGGGTTGATTCTCCCACCCAGTGTAATTCCCTCAAAAATTGCATACCTAATGTAGTACCGCTATGAAGGGTGTTCCAGTTGAGGGGCACAACAAAGGGTATTTGGGAGATCGTTAATGGTATTGTTGAAAAAACTATCTATATTGATAATAGGCAAAACTTATCGAAAAATGTAATTGATTGGGCCAATGTTATAACTTCACTTGGCAATTGCAATCATTGTTCGCATCCATCGTTATAAGAACTGACTTGATGATATCTAAGGGGTTGAAAATACCTGTCCTGCAATTCCTTTTTATTATACCATTACTACATACTTAATAGTTGAGGTTCACTTTGAATGACTTGTTGGTTGTTAAGAATTGCTGGAACAGAAGTATGCACTTTGTTCCGACTCAGTTTGATATTTTGAAGACTGTTATGAAAGATCGTTTGTTTTGATTTGCTTCCTACGTCCATTCCATAGAAATAGTAGGACTATAATGAGTAATGAGGACTCTGTCACGTGACTTGACATCGATGGGAATCATAATGGCTGATAAGGACTGGCAAAAAGCCGCGGGAAGTACAACGCGGAACTACGATTGCATATTATTTATTGCAAATTCGACATTGGCTGCTCTATTTTATACCTAGCTAAAGAATATAAATGATGGTGTCATGTGTTACATTTTGGCATGAGAAAAGGTGGATCTTAAAGCAGAATCCGGCTTTAGGAGAGAGAAAACTGAATTTTCATCTAATGTTATTCAGTATGCATCTGGCCTAAGTCCTATGCTGACGAAAGATCAAGCTGACCTTTTCAAAATATTGTTTTCAAGTGCCTTAGAAACAGATTCTGAATTCCTTTTTATTCAGACATTCTATCATGCAAGGTGTCCGATAGCACATATTCACTTAATAGCAGAGATCTGTTGATAAAAATGTTTGCATGCAATGCACCGTGGAAAGTGCAGCCCCAATAAAAACGAGGGAATATGCGATAATAGGATCCTTCCGAGAGACTATTGAATCTCCAGCACCCAGAAAGCTGAAATAGATTAGGAGGTCAAGTTGGATTTTGTTTTGGAATGACTTTATGACAGTGCAGAGCACTTCTAGCTACAACGCCAGCGAATTCTTGGGGGCAATGTCCCCATAATAGTCACAGTTATCTGTATTTGATGTCTCATTCTATTTGCATGATCGCTGTGTTTATTACATTAGCGGTTATTCGGGAAGGGAGAAGGAGGCAAAGTCCTCTCCAGAGGCCACCGACATAAGTCTAAATACACATTTCCTTAAATACGAGAAATTATTTGGCTAAGTCTCAATTGTCTTATCAGCCTTTTTCATAGAAAAAATGTGTACGCAGCAAATAACCCACTATCTCCAAAATATTTGGAAAATTCAGCACCGCTGCCCCCTTATTTTTCTCGAAAAAACGCCACTGATTTATTATCTCGCTTTTATTTGCTTGGTCATTATGTCTACTGTGCTTACTTTCTGCTTTTATTTACATTTGAACATCTAACAATCGTCATCCGTGATAGTACACTACCTTTGCTGGGGCCAGATGCTGGAAAAATAAAGCCCTACTTTAGACGGTGCTGTTCAGTTTTGGAGGTTGCTTTGGAAAAAGTGAGATTTGGCAGCCTACAAAAATTGCAAAATGTAGATAAAACATCAACACTTTGCCAAAGGAGCATATCTTCTAAATATATGAATGCTTTCTGCAAACTCTGGGGCTTGGTTGGGTGGTAGTTAGGGCCGGGGGTTGGTGGCCCCCACTCCATTAAGATTATGAATGCTTCTCTGAGGCATTGCTTGTTCGCAGTGGTAGTTTTTGGATTCCTACGCAGTGGCGCTCAAGAGGCACCAAAAGAGCCAAGTGAAGATTTTGATTGCAAGTTAAAATATTCCCCATTGTTTACTCAGTTTAAAATCAAGTGAAAAGGGTGGTTTTTAAGAAGCACCAAAGGAGCAAACTAAAGTTGTCGATTCAAAAGTCAAATTCTTGCTGCTGTTTTCTCAGTTGCGCGACATGGTTTTTACGGAGCGCCAACAGAGCTAAATGAAGTTTTCGATTGAAAAGTTGGAATGTGTTCCAGTATTCTCTCAGTTGAAAATCAGCTATGCAAATTACAATCAAAGGAATCCTCGTTTGTGCCATATAATTTAGCAGCATTACAAGAAGCAAATCTTCATCTATTCAATCGACTATTTTACTATCATCACATACTAAATAGGATTGAAAATTTTACAACCAATCAGCTTACTCCAAACTGCTGCAAGGGAAGACTCTACTAAACAAACAAGATCATGGTTTTTCCCAAGTGAGGTGCAAACAGGACAAGGTTATTTAATGATTGGAACACCCAGTCACACTGGTACATTTTGATGACAAATCTCTGCAACTATGTTCAACTGCATTGATACAACAACAAGCAATACCCTGTATAAAAGACAAAATGTTCTCAAAAATGCATATGGTGTCATCCTCTAAAATTAGATATAGAATCAGAATTGAAATCATTTAACTGTTTTCATGCACTGAAAGTCTCATTGCTTTTGAATGACGTGTATGTAATATGCTGGGGTTTTGCTTGGATCCAGAAGCTCAAAATCTCCCAATACGGTATGCTTTGCATCTTCCCCAAAAACTCTCTCCAAAAGTCCAATGAAATTGTTCAGCATATGCGGGTAACATAAGAGACGAAATTTGCTAAAATAAAATGTTATTGCTTATAAGAATGTGAAAATCATTTTCATTTCAATGAGTGATAGCATGACTAATCATTGCTGAAAGAAATGCTACATTACCAATGAGAAATGCTACATTACCTTGCTAATGAGAATTTATTTCTAGCTTTAGTTGTAATGATCTTTTTATGGCTTGGCAATCAGCTCATGACAAAATACATTTATTTATCATAACTCACGTATCTCCATTTCCTTCTATCTAAAAGATAACTAGTAGCAATAATGAAAATGGCTTACTTCTGAGAAGGAGTGTGCATTTTCCCATTCTGTAAAGATAGTCCACAGTTACCATTCTCTTCATAGTCTTCATTCTCTTGTATAGCAAAGTCAAAGGTAACT
>WIPJ01000400.1:806799-817207 GCA_018155075.1 Cassiopea andromeda
TATATATATATACATAAAATATATATCTACATATGTAAATACATATATACATATATGTATAAAGCTCACAATACAAAATGACAATTGCATGAAATACCTTTACTCCTTCTGAAATCGGCTTGAAAGGTTTAATTTTTGCAAAAAACCAAACTTTGTTCGCTTGCCGCGAGTTAATCACTCTATAAAAAATGATAGCAGCTCAGAGAAGTCGTTGGTATACGAGGGTGCCTATACCACAAACAAAAAGGCACTTTCTGATATAGGTCATTGATGCCGGGCCACTTTTACATAGCATAATATCAATTCATTTTCATACAGATCAACCGTAGATGACGTCAAGCGTAGATGACGTCAAGCGTAGATGACATCATGCGTAGATGATGTTATTCGTAGAAGTCAATGAGTGAGGGAGAATTGGGACAAAGAAGGGAATGCGCGATTAAAATCTGAAGTAGGGCCACAAAAAATGGAACTGAGAGGCACTTGAGAATCTGGGGGTTTGTCCCCAGAAAGTTTTTCAAAATCACTTTCTCTAAAACTTGAGAAAACGCCCCCTCTTTGAGAAGGAGGACAAATCATGCTTTCACCATCTATTTTTACCGAGGGATGGAAAGAGTGATCCCCCCCCACCCCACCCTCATTTGCACGAATCTAAAAGCTGCAGATCTTCTACATTTGCTGCAGATCTCTTATCGTGAGCGAGGCTAATCTGAAAAATGTGAAAATGATGTAAGAGAGTGCGCATGTGCAAGCAACTAGCATTTAGTTGCAAGACGCTTTGCTGATAGTAATGCGTGAAGAAAACTTTTCACATATGCATGCGTTCGCAAAAAGAACAGTGGCACATCAAAGGACGACCTAACTGCGCGTGCGTGTGTGTGCAATTTGATACACCTCGCGACTAACATGAGTTCACACCTCTTTTGCAACCTAAGCAAATACAATGTCGTTCTCAATCAACTTTGGCCTCAATGCGGGACACGCAAAACACACAATGTGGCCGGCGTACCATTCTTTGGACATTTCGGATCTAAACCGTCTATATTTTGCTTGCCGCGTAGACAGCCGAAAATCTCTAATCTGCCGAGGAAATTTACGATTAGCAATCTGTCTCTGTGTGTTTTTGTGGGAGGGGGGAGTTTCTCACCCCCCTGCACTCCCATAGTGTCGCATTGACTGTGACTTGATTACATCATGAAAAAAAGAACCAACGTCCTATAACATTGCAAAATAAAAGAGTACAATTCTGAAAAGGATTAATCACGGAAAAATTTCAATTTCAGTTAGCTGACTTTATCGAAGCACATAGAAAAGTATGCTGCTTTTATCTTCAGTGACTTCCTTGAAATGTCTCTGATTGTCTCTAGAACTAGCCAAAGTCCCTGATTTTCCCCTGATACTATTGAGGCAAAACACATTTTCCTGACTTGTCCTGATTTCCTGAACACCCTGCATAAGGCGACAGTAGAGTGAGGGATATGATCAAACTTGGTGGGACCTTATCGTTATTGCTACAAATGCTTATGAAAACAGTTTCAAAGTATAAACTTTTAAAGAAACTAGATAAAAGCATACTTTGGGTCATCGTCGAAATGCTCCGTTGAACTGTCAAATTCATCAAACTCCGATGATGCATCTTTTGCTGCAATGGGGATTGCTGTCTTTGGTAAATCAATCTGAATGAAAGAACAGCCATCATACTCTAATTCTATTTCATTTTAAGAAATCAGATTTTAAGAATAAGTCCTGATAAACGAAGAAATTCTTCAGATATTAATCAAAAATTAAAAACAGGCACATATAACAGTGTACGGTTCTAAATCAATTTAGTTGATCAAATCATGTGCTTCTGCAGTTACAACTGATCTCATGCATTAAACCTTCTATTGCATTTCGCAAAATTCTACTCATGCCCAAAAATTTAATGCAAAGTTAAATGCAAAATTATGAGGAACATCTTAAAATTTTCATTACTCCTAAGTACCTAATAATTGCCCCCCTCATAATTCTTAATTCTTAAACTTTCTTACGACCACCCACATTCAGTCCAACCACTGAATTATCACTTCCAAAGGTTTCAGGTGTGATATTGAGCTTCCTCTGATATTTATTCAGTCAAATCAACATCACTCTTTATTCTCTCTTCAAACTTCTTTTTAGCGCATTAAAACAAGTAGCTCACCAAAATACACATGGCTTCTATTTTTCAAAAACTCCATTTACCCTGAGCTCCCTAATCGATCATTTTCAAGAAATTGTCAAATTACATCATTTGTTCGCAAACCATATTATTAGGTATTCCCGATCATTCTAGAGAAATTCATTTAGGAGATCAGAAAATGATGAGTGAAATTCTTAACACGTACATCAAAACAGACAGAAAGAAAACTAAGATAAATATTTTCTTGTGTATATGCCAGACTAAAGATGGCTCTCCTCATGTTTGTCATTGTCTACAAGCTACAATTTGCTGATTACTGTGGTTTCCACAAAATAGAAGCTTCCTGGTCAAGTGAAGCTTTGAACTTCATATTTATAACTTCATTTCTCAAAGCATTTCTGTTGCCTACTCTTAAGTGCCATAAACGGGGGGTCCAAACAAATAGAGGGGTTGGAAAAACTCTGACATTTAATAAACGCGGGTCAAAATAAACGGGGGAGGGGTCGGAACTTGAAAAACAGCTTCAAATGAGCTTTCGAGGACGGAAGTAACGAAAACAGGTTGTCATGAAGCATAAAACTAAAATATTTACAGAAGTAAGCTATTTTGCTATGAAAATTGGGCATAAATAGTGCTAACAAAGAGAGAAAATAAAATGAGGGGTTAGTAAAAACAGTCAATTTCCTTAAAAGTAATAAATGGGGGGTTCCTAATAAGGCCCGGGGGGTTGGAAAAAAATCGAAAAATTAATAAGCGGGGGAAGTTTATTCTGCACCTGAGAGTGTGTAAAAAAATCAATATGCCTCATCTAATAAGGCTTACATCTGCAGTTCTATTGTCGAAATCATCGTCTCCTTCCTCCACCGGTCGGAAATGAACGTGCATCACACTGTCAATTGGATTTGTTACTGTGAGTACAATCTGACTCTCCTGCAAAAAAGGATCTATCACATCACATCTAATCAAATCGCATCTTATCATATATTTTATCAAATCACACTGACTACATCAAAGCTGATCACAACTGGCCATATCAGAGCTGATCAAACATATATCTGATCATATAAAATCTGATCACATCAAAACTGATCGCAACTGGCCATATCATAGCTGATCAAACGTACATCTGATGACATCAAAACTGATCACATACCATCTTATCACATATTCCATGAAACCAAGCTGTTCTAAAACTATTATGACTCAAATAAATGTTACGACTGTTTGAAATTGGCGTTCATGGCAAAATTTGAAACTTGACGACAAGAAAGACTCAATTCTGTTAAGATATCAAAAAACATAGCAGAAAAAGCGCTTCTCTGGAGCTACCAAACCATGCATGTTTTATAAAGCTACATTGAAGTAGAATTTACAACACTGCAGCTTATATGCACTGTAATCTGGGGGTTGACCATACTCAACTCTATTGAATGGATTTTTATAAAATCTATAGTGACGTGACAAAATTGGTGTGAAAAATTCAAAACAATTCATTTTGATGATTGATTTCAATAAATCCAAATAGAAATTAGTTTAGTGCGCTATATCACAGTGCATTGTACTCGACTGCATAAATGAAACCGTAAGGCAATTAGGTCCATTCAGTAATGACCATAAAAGGAAAATTGATCCTAGATACTAAATTGCTCTTGACAATACGCTTCAAATTAGCCATCAACCGGTTTTTTGGCGATTCTAACCAAATATATGCCTAAATGTCCAGCAAAACATTGTTTTGGCCTAAGGTGTGGCCATATCACAGCTGATCACACATACATCTGGTTACATCAAATCTGATCATTTCACATATGATCACAGCACATCTGATCATAAAACGTCTGATCAAATCATACTTGATCTTACACAAATGACTATACCACATCTGACCACATCCGATATGATCACATCAAATTTGATCATTTCACACCTGATCATATCACATCTGATCATATCACATCTGATCATAATACACATGATTATACCACATGTGATCACATCACATTTGACCATATCATATCTGATCATATCACATCTGATCATATCACACGCGATCATCTCACACATAATTATATTATCATGCTTTTGGAGCTCCAATGTAGGTGATATTTGAGGTTATATTTCAAAATTGGTTTCAATTCATTGAGTCATTGGTCCAAACATTATTTAGTCACTAAAAGGTTAGGCAACACTTTATTAGAACGCCTCAGAGCTTGCAATCAAAATTGCTAATCAAATTGAAAACTTACCTTATTCAAACTCAGTAATGGAATCGTAGCTATTTTCAGCTGTGGTGTGTAGTTCCTATAATAATACAATACAAGAATGCAAAGAAAACTACAGAAAAAAGTGAAGTGTACACAAACGTAATATAAAAATACGATAAAAAAGTGAAGTGCAATTGCTTTCAATATACTTAAAGCAACTTTTCAATATTTTCAATATCAAATCAAACTGCACAACTGATAGAAAATATCACTTGATCAGAAAATGTGCGTCATGATAATGACTCGTGTTGATGACATAAAATAATGCTTGACTACTGTAAAGATGTCGACAGTAATCATGATTGATCATATGGAAGCGTGTATCATCATGACAATATGATTATGAAAGATTCCGTATGATCATTCACAATATGACCAAGGATGGTTGCTTAATACATCGACGGATTGTGTTACCAATGCTAATTGACAATGAATAGTCGATTAACCGACTGGTTGATTGATCGATTTATTACTAAATTGATTGATCGATCGATTTATTGATTGATTCAAAAATTTGCTACGGTATTGAATGGAGGTGAACTTCATCTTGCACGCGTTATCTACAAATACATAAAGCTACTAACATTGCACCAAGCTGAATCTTGAATTTGACAGATGAAGGGTTGAATTCTGGTTTGCTTAGATTGTGCTCGCAGTCCTAAGCAGAAAAAATGCAATACACAAAAGGAATATCCATGAAAAATGGACTAATTATTAGAAACTTAACAGCTACAAAATTCAATATATTGATCTAATTAATTCTCCAACGATGAAGTAAACAGGGAACAAGCAAAGATCAACAATGACAAGGAAGTGCAGAATCTCATAAAAATTGAAGCAAATCTAACTATAGAAGTAGTCTGTCCATCAACATTTGACTTCGCAATTCAATGCTACATTACAGGGCTAACCAGTCACTGGGGATTTGGATGGGACTTTGTTCAAAAACATAACAATTTGTAGGTTGGTAGGTTAGCGCAGAAACCCTACAGAGAAAGCATAGACAACGAAACCTTTAAGCCCAGCGCACACTAGCGATTTTTGTCGCCAGCGACTGCGATATTTGTCGCTGGGGACTGATATTCAGTGCCCACACACTTGCGACTTTCTGCTTACAAATGGTCTTTCTGATAGCAAACTTCAGCCTTAAGTATGCCTTTTGTGGCTTTCATTTTTGTCAAAAATTGGCTCGGATACATTTGAAGCAGAAAAGTATTAGTTCCTTTGGCCTTATTAAGTTGAAAAGTAAATAAATCAACTTTGATTTGGTCCTGAGCTTCAAGCAGGAAGCTGTTCACGATCTATTCCAAAGAAATCCCGAAGATAAGAAAAGACATTATTGATATCTACAATACAGAACCACATCTCACATTCAATATCTTTCATCTGTATCAACACTCCAAGAAAACACAACAGCTATTCACTCAACATCACAACAATATCTTTCTGATATATTGCAGTACTTCCATGAAATAGCCTTGCTAATTTTCGAACTAAATACATGTAGAAATATAAGTAATCCCGAGAACAATAGCTCACGTGAATTGAAAGCTGTAGATTATTGGGCAATCCATCAAAAATATGTTTTCAGTCACCACACATTTGGGATTTTCTGTTTTGTTTGACGTTGGCGACTCAAAAAAAATATCTAGCATGCTGGATATTTATTTTCATCACCGGCAACAAATGTTTTCTGTTGTGATTGCCTGCAGACTTGTAATTTTTGTCTCTGACGACAAAAATCGCTAGTGTACGCTGGGCTTTAGACAACTGAGGAGTTGAAGCAAAAGGGACAGGAAAAGAAACATAATCTACAACTGTAAAGCACAACAGCATTATACGAAGTAAACATGGTACTCAGAAAGAACTGCACATTTTAGGACACTTGGAAAATAAAAACATGATAGGCATCCTTTAATATATCAGTTGATTTGTTGGTGTATGATATCAGTTGAATTTGTCATCATATAGACGCCATTGCATGCAGAGGTGTCGTGGCACCTGCAAAGTGGGAGGGGGAAAAAGCCCGTAAAATTTCCGACGAAACATTAAAATTTCTGAAAATCCGACGCGTAAAAATTGGGGGTTATGGGCACCTCGTCTCCAGATCATGACGCCCCTTCT
The DNA here is from genome assembly GCA_018155075.1 of Cassiopea andromeda. Lineage (NCBI taxonomy): Eukaryota > Metazoa > Cnidaria > Scyphozoa > Rhizostomeae > Cassiopeidae > Cassiopea > Cassiopea andromeda. Next base: position 813,349 of record WIPJ01000400.1, read on the forward strand.
TGCAAGGATGTCTATATGATGGAAAATTCAACTGATATCAGGCACGCAACTAGGAATTTTCGAGAACATGGGCCCAACCTACGAAGAGGGACACATAAAAAAATTTTTAAAAGATACGGACTGTGAATATTGTTTTTCAGATATCCATATTCATTTTCAGATATTCATTTCAGACATGAACTCTGACGACAAATACATGACTATTTGTCAATTAAATCTACCACTACTAATGACTACTGATTTGGGTATATCTTATCTGCATGTAAGCAAAAATGATTACGATTAGAAATAGTACGTCATGAACAGAAGTTGCAGGACTAATATAACTTAGAATCTAGTAGCAGCGAAAAAATCCAAATTTGCAAGAAAATTGATCAGCATTGCTGATATTCAAATAGAGATGACAGAAAAGTGTTACCTTGCATCGCATTGATCTTCTTACCAAAAGCTGTTTATGTCTTGGATACAGATCCCTGCAAAAGGCACAATGAGTATCTCTGAATCTCAAATTGACACAAAAGTCAGTTGATACAAAAAGACCCTTCCATGTTCCAAAACATGGCCGCAAAACACAAAATGCTTAATTTTGTATCAGAGTTTTGCAATAAGTGGGTAGGAAAGTGGTAGAAGGTGATGGAACAACTATGAACACGCTGAACACAAAAAGGCTTACGACAATTATAGCCAGCTGCACGTAAGGGTATTTTGCTCAAGGATAGAGTTAACCATAGCAAAAGGATTTTGCCTGTATAGAAATTCGACCATATTCTATTTTGACCATATTCTGTTAAGAACATATTCTATTTCTACTATATTCTATTTCGACCATATTATATTACGACCATATTCATTTACGACCACATTCTATTTCGACCATACTCCACTTTGACCATATTCTATTACGAACATATTCTATTTCTACTATATTCTATTTCGACCATATTATTTTACGACCATATTCATTTACGACCATATTCTATTTCGACCATACTCCACTTTGACCATATTCTATTACGAACATATTCTATTTCTACTATATTCTATTTCGACCATATTATATTACAACCATATTCATTTACGACCATATTCTATTTGGACCATATTCTATTTGGACCATACTCCACTTTGACCATATTTTATTACGAACATTTTCTATTTCTACTATATTCTATTTCGACCATATTATATTACAACCATATTCATTTACGACCATATTCTATTTCGACCATATTCTATTACGAACATACTCCACTTTGACCATATTCTATTTCGACATTGATGAAACAAGCAATGCATGACAACATCAACTGTGTACAATGCAGGTCTGTGATATACAAAACTTTTCAATGAAATGCCAGTATTTGAGCCCTTGAGAGAATTATTGTCCATGTGAAAGACTCTTAAAACGGATTTAGGATAACGCAACAAGTATTGATGAAATCAAACCGAGGAACTTAAATGGTGTTCCAGGCAAAGGCACGAAAATAGTCACCAATTGTCTTGCCTGCATAAAGAAAAATCAGGAACATAGATACATTTCCACAAGCGTAGTTTCTAGTTATCCATCAAAGGAAACTGCTATCTATTACAATATACCTCTTGGAAAGAAGTACATCTTATTTTCGTAGCATCTATTTGTTTCATTTTTCTTTACTTTCCAGAAAAAAATCATGCTTAGAAACTGTCTCTACAGAAAGAATGGTAAGCATGAAGTCAAGGCAATGTAATATTAAGCATGGCCAATGGCATGTCAACAGGAACAACACTCCTAATTTCCACAAACAAGCTACATTTGCCTGCACAGTCTAATAAAAATATGCCTACCTGCTATGGACAGCTTGTCTAACGGGATGCGACAGCCGTTGTTGCAAAGATGGAACTACAGCAAAATATAAGTTATACTCATACACAAGCATCGCTTCTATAAAATGTAAATGACAGTAATGAAAAAGATAAAGGCCACCCTCCCTAACATTCAAGTCACATGATGGCCCATTCACATGACGGTCTTCAATGAAACTTGTATGTAATGAAGAAGGCAAAGGCTACCCTATTTAATCGACATCTCCCATTTTCTCACTTCACATGAACTTCACTTCAGATGACATTCAGCTGCTGCAATCCATACATGATGTGATGCCAGTAGCAACAATGCTTCATATTATGAACCAAATCTTCAGACAAACTGTGATGAATTACTATAAGTACAAACGGGCACTAAAATCTATACCTTCCTCCATTATAATCTCCTTCGTGTAGTAATCATCTGTAATCCCCTCTACTTCTGAGACTGGTTCACCAATTTTTGGCACAATGACTTCCGTATCTTTCCTATGTTGACAACAATTATTTCAGATTGGAAATATGAGCCATGCTTTCATAATACCATTGAAAAGCAATTATATGGGATTCTATAGAGCAAACTTCATCATGTGAGTATCCAATACACTATCATAACAAGCAGAATTCTAAATATTGCATGATGCAATACAACATAAGTCAAAATATTGTAAAAAACGTAGCACAGTAAAAACTGCTTTACTCAACCAATAACTATATACCGCTGATCTAATTGCTATACTACTTTTAATGAAACTACATAATCTTCAACAGAAAGCCATAAACCAAGTCAATTTTTAAAGCATTAAATTCCACGCCATGATGCAGTGAATAAGTATCTAAAAACATAATTTCTATCATTTGATGATCTAGCTATGGCTAATACATACGATTTGCCAAGAATTGCAGACGCTAGTTCAGATGATGGTGAACCAGGCTTTTTCTTGCCAAGAGATAACGCTAAACCATAACGGTCCTTGAATGAAAAGAAACAATACTCTTTAATGAAAATTATCCTTACATCTCTTTAGAAAATAAATCTGAGTTCTTTTCACAACAAAACCACACAAAAAGAAGAATACTGAGTTCACATTTCTCAGAATTTTGTGCGGAAAAATGAATACACAATGCTAGCCATCACGCACTACTTTTGCATATCAGTAAATGGACGGATTCAACGTTTCAAAATGACTTAGAATAGTGCACTTTAACTAAATCTCAGGTAAACTGAAAATAAATATTCAAGTACATAGGATAATTGGGTGAACACCTATACCATTAGATGAAGGTAAGTCTTTCGCTTGGTAAGCTTTTTCTTCTCTCTTTCCAGCTTTTCTCGATGAGCAACTTGTTTGTAGTAATCCATTAATGTTGAAATCTATAACAAGAGAGATTCCCATGGATGCATAAGCTCAATCAGTGGCAGAAGCAGGCATCATCATGAGCAAAATATCACGCGTGTGGCAACTAGGACACGCAAATGAATTCAGGGTGGCCAACAGTGAAATGAAATTCTTTTCCAGGGTTTTCCAGGGGATTTTCTGCAAAATTTCAGGGGTTTTCCAGGGTATTGTTGACTATGCTTTCGAAAAAAATAATTATCCTCATATAGATCTTCTGCCTGTACCCATCCACCTTTCATTCTACACTTTACTTGAAATTTTGTTTCCGTTGTTGGAAAAAGAGGCTGCCTACCACACGACAAATAATACGCTGCTTTTACCCCCCAATAACCTCATAGATCCTCCTCCCCTGCTTTAAAGGAGTAAAGAATGTAGCAGCACTGCAAGGCCAAAAATTGATGCGTGGAAAATCTACTTCAGAAGATAATTTTTCAGGTGTGGGTTGTAATTTCAGGGTTTTCCAGGGTATTTTTCCAGGGGCAAACAAAATCCAGGGTTTTTCAGGGCCTTCCAGGGTTTGTTGGCCAACCTAGAATTTGTTTATGATGCTGCACTACTGAGGAAATTTCTCCATATGCAACCAGGGGATCAAGAAACAATGCAATACATATATATAT
>WIPJ01000400.1:817534-839745 GCA_018155075.1 Cassiopea andromeda
ATATATATATATATATATATATATATATATACCGTGCAAGAGTGATAATATCTACCACATATATTTGTTAAAAAAACTAGGTTAAGAGATGAAGTTAAAGCACTTCCTCCTTATCAAGCTAATCATTGGCATCAAAATTGTCAACATAATCATCACTAGAACCATCACAACAATTGCTCGCCATCAGCATCAACACCAAAAAGGCCTTTGCTGCCCATAGAACCATTGTCATTATCTCCTCTAGACTGGATCACTAGTGTCTGTGTAACTTTAAATGTTCATGTGTCTTGCAATGTGTTTTCTTTTCCTTGTGTATTTATGTAATGCCCTCAGTACAGACATGTACTATTGCTCCCCAAGGTATCTTTTTTGCAGAAGTATTGTAAAGCAGATTAGTATAGTTTTAGTACTGTTTTGTAAATTTTATATTGAACATAGGAAAGTCCCTGTCTTCATCCTTTTTCATGTAGTTTTCCACTGCCCTTCCAAGTATTTCCTCCCTTTCTTATTTTGACCAGTTCATGTCATTGTTACTAATTATAAAATTGGTTCCATTCTTTTGCACTTTAATCAAGGTCTAAGTTCAAAAAGTATCTTCCTGAGTATGCTACTCATCCACCCAACTGACAAACATGATCCACTTCCTAACAGAAACACAAATTTGAAAACTCAATTTGCTTATATGTACAAGTTCTTTCCAAATGTCAATTTCTTTGTCTTCTTGGGTCAAATGCTGGCATATTTTCTAGCCATCTTCCAATCTACCAATGCCTTTCTTTTGTCATACCCAGCAAAGGTTACTGCTGTAGAAAATAGCTTCCAGATTTAGGAGTTGAGTCATTTCTAAATTCTCTCTTGTCTGTCCATCAAAGGATAAATTCCATGCTCAAAATCCTGTAATACCCCCCAAAACTTCACACAACCAGCCAATAATTTTCACCTTTTCTCTGATAGGACCTAGCTGAGTACTTTCAATTAACTAGCTCATGATGCTGCCAAACTGAAACCAAATCATTTGGCATTGGTCAGTCTTTTGAAATGCCTATCCAGCTTTTTAAAATCAGAGAAAAGTGAAGAATTCTCATTTTATATTCTATGTGAAAACATGCCAAGAAACTATCAAGAAACTCCTCATCTATACCTGTAGCATCCATATAACCTTGAAGTTCTAGTAATGTAACATAAATCTTCTTCTCACCATCAAAGGCAAGAATACCATCACCATGAAATATTTTTAAGCTGGTATCATTTCATCCAGTAATTCAATGAAAGCATGAAAAATAGGACTTGCAATTTTGCATCATTCAGAATGAATATAAATATAATCACATCAATTGCAAAATGGAGAATATTAAACAAAAATTGGCATGCCAAAGAGCTTGCTAAAAAAATTGGAATTTCAACTGCATTGAAACATCCAATTTTCTGAGAATACAAGATAGCAACATGCTGCTACTGATATAATATTGAGTCTACCTGCTTTGAGTTAATGTGTTCCAGTTCAGGCCATCCTCCACTTGCTAAAAGAGAAAAAATATATCATGATGATGCAAATTGAAATGCAGTGAAAAGTAATTCAACACTGAGGTAGAAAGCAAATAGACAATGCTGCTCAACAATATTAACTTGGGCAATATTAATCAGAAAAAACTAAAGACATCTTTTAAACTTGACCTGACAGCTGGTCCTCTAATCCAGCATCTCTTGATGTCCATCTGCAAAATGAACAAAACAAATAGTGCATCTTCCTTGATGATGATGATGATTTGGTGTCATCTGGAACACTGCTGGCTGGGTTTGCGACCTGGGCAGCCATTGCTCTAATAACCAGTGTGTTTGAACAACATGGGCAGTCAAAGCAATTACCACACCTACAAGAAAAATAAAGTATCTGAATCTAGTGGGCTATTGCTTCAAAGCAGCACATCATTTTTATGAATTGCAGACATAATGGAATGGTAAATTCCAAGGAAAGGTTCCTTGGCAATGCAAATGCATAACCACACCTATAGGCCATATCCTAACTTCACAGTGCCTAAAATTGCAAAAAATATTTTTGACGACTTTTACTCAAGCTCTGCAATGTTTGAGCTGATTCTACTAATCTGGAAGCAAAATGCTACCAGAAGAAAGACCAGTTCACAAACATGAAAAGTAAAGTAATCCTTGATTTCTCCATCTTCACATAAATTTTCATCAACATTAAATGGCATCCAGCAGCACATTTTCCTTCAAAAGTAAAACTATTTTGAGTTTAAGTCAAGGTTTGTATGAAAAACAGGAAGATAGTGAAACTGAAACTGAAAATTGGAGGTTCATATTGCAACAATATGCCAAGATTTGATATGTGAGTGGGCATATGTTGTACAATAATAATTTGGGTCCCAATTGCTGATCATGGTAACAATAAATCATTTATGAAAAAGGGCTTAAATTTCTCCTGAGGAATAATGGACTTCACAATTACAATAGAAAAAAGTGTGACCCAGGTACTATCTTAAACAGATATAAACTCAAAAAAATGACAACTAATTTTTTTGCAACTAGTTCTGTCTGTTCAACACTCCTTTAGAGACAGGATACATATACAGCACAGTAGCAGTATTATTTGTAATGAAACACAATACATTTTATCATAGACAACTCATTTACTGCCGGGACACGTACACAACACAACAATAACATAATTTATGCTATAATGTGTAACAAAACAGGATTTCTTTGAAGTGATAATTTCCCATGATGACGCTGGGGCAAGAAAGCTAGTCCTGCTCAGTGGAAACGTTGGGCAGAGCTGCTGAGAAAGGGCAGGTGGGGGAAATTGCACTATGGCCTCAAGGTCCATGAGACCTCATAGACAATGGTTAACTGTGATTTCCTGGACTTGATACCCAGATCCTTCATGTTTCTCCTAATATTGATTGCAGAGGGGCCTCATGTATCTGTTTGGCCTAGGGCTTCTCAAATCTCTGGGCAGAGGTAGATCCAGTGGGGGGGGGCAAAAAGGTCATGGTCACCCCAAATGGCAATATTTCCTATAGCAAACAATATTGCTAAGAAACTTCTCACATGAAAAAGACAATAAAGGCCCTCCCTCCAAAAGTCTAGCTCTGGATCCGCCCCTGTCTCTTAGCAGTTGATTCTAATTGACAAAAAAGATAATTTTGTGCAAATAAAAGGCATTATAATAATATCTCTTATATAGTAACAAGGATAATGCAATATATTTTTCTGTTCACTGACAGATTTTGCAACAAAAGATTTACTCAAGAGCTCAGAAATGATATCTTGTTGAACAATAATTTCCTGTGAAGTAATGTCTGCCATGATTTCAAAAAGACAATTTCTGCTACAGCCAACTCGACCAACTTGATATAGAGACACAGGGTTGTCATCAAAATCCTACTTGAAATGGGCAGGAGTTTAGCTATTATCAGCCAATGTTTGGTAGAGCCAAATATGGAGCATCCATTGTCTATAACTGATAGGGCAGGTGCAAATCCACAGGGCTAGCTCCTTTCATACTAACACAAGGGGAATTTTAAGTGAAAAAGCAGCATTATTTGATGAAAACCCTATGGCAGGAAATGAATCATTAAACAAAGCAGAAGCACACCTTTTGCTGTTCTCAGGGGGCTTATCAAATGATGATAATGATGAACTTGTAAATAAGTCTGATCATATCTCAGCATTCAATTTTCTATTTGGCTTTGTTAGGTTGTGTTTTGAAAATGAAAGTAAAAAAGATTTCTGCCCTGCCGGGCAGGAGAGGCAGGGCCCTTAGCTTCACCACTGATAATTTCAAATACATGCATCCTAATGTTTAAAGAAGGTGAAAATGCAATTTGCCATTATGTGATGTCCATTTTGCAAGAAAAGCATCCTGTTGTAGCAAAAGCTCTCCCAGTTCAATAGTTCTTCATCATAAATGACATAAAACAAGAGGATTTTGTGTATGGAAGTGCTACTTAAATGATTTTCAAAGATATGGAGAAAATGTGCGAAGCTTGTATTGGAGAAATGGGACACAGGGACATAGGAACTGGGGTCCAGAGGGGTCATGCCCCCCACTTCTTATGAAACTATGCAAAAATGCTTCTTTGAAGTCCAAAAGTGCCCGTCCAAATCCAAAAGTGCCCCTTTTGCATACTTTGTGTGCCAAAATTCTCAACATAAAATGAGATCCAGAAAAAATTTATAATCATGGCTTTTTGTGTTGATGATTGTAAGCATTTGTCACAACTGTGCATTACCTATGCAGAAGACTTTATTATTACCATCAGACAATGCTTCAGAAAGAAATATAACAGGAAATCATACTGGAAACAATATCAGTACTCCAAAGACGATGGGCAATTCTGGGGATGGGTGGTGGGGGGCAGCTGCCTCCCATTAACTTCAGACTTGTAAAATGTGACAAAGAGGCAGCGCCACTATTTCCAGTGGCATACAGGCCACATTGACTCTGTGGTTTTGTTTTTGTTCTACATTGTCAAGATTTGACAAAAGCATGTTAGGGGTTGAGCTTTTCCTTCTCAGCATAAAGATTAGTAATGAAAGTAATGTATACCATATTTTGCTGAAGGGCATTTTCCAACATTCTAGAGGGCATAACCTCCAAATTTTTCTGAGAGCAAGCCCCTAAACCTCCAGTTTCTTCCTATTTACATGCTTTTTTTCATGGCCATAGCCTACCATCTACTATGCCTCCTTCCAACTACTAAGCAAGTACAGCAGGTTGGATGCTTCAAGACACACTATAAATGAAATGCACCTTGGCTTTCATGAAGATTACACTCCCCCAAATAAAAATGAAGGTCCTGCATGGATTGTACATAGTGTGAGTAATGGGTGTGGTAATTGATTTCAAGGGTATGATCATTTGCCCCTTTTATGACCTGGCCCCCCACTTTTACGTGCTTCCTACATATCTGAATGGACATTACACAAAAAGCCTCACAGTGTTACAATGTTAGATAAATTGTTTCATAATTTTCGAAAAGATGTAGGTGATCATAATGCATGCTTTTAAGTAGTTATTTTTCACTGACTAGATGCATCATATTGCAAACAGTAATTTCAAACTTGCACAAATGTGACAAAGATTCATTTGCAGTGGCTCACATAAAGCAATAATTGGTAACATTCACAGAAAGCAATAATTACTGCAATAATTATGAGCCAAGATACAGGCATTGGATGGCAAGAAGTTTGCATGCAGGTGGTAGACCTGCCTTTTTGCCATGAAAAGGCCGTCAAGAAACCATGGATGTAGCTTAATCACACCTGTTCTAAATTGTCAAAAATTCTATGTCAGCAGGTTATTGAATCACTTTTTCCTTCTCAGTGCAAAAATCAATGACAAAAACAAGGTATATCCCATTTTCAAGAGTTTTGAACTACAACATGCTCCCAAAACTCAACATTTTTCTTTCAGCTTCACACTAGCATATCCTCTCTTCTATGGCTTGCTCCCACAGTAAATATTTCTTAAAAAAAGGTTATGATGGAATTTTTGAAATAAACTTTATACAAAAAATGACAAAGGTACTTCAAAACTCAAAATGCATAACAAAGGTAATATCTAATTGTTAAACTATGCAACACCTCTAATGCAAAAATATGTATGAACAAAGCAAATAAAACATATGATACCTGTTTTTCTTTAGTTTGGCTTCAGCAGATGGCATATTTTCAAGACAATTTGGGCAAAAATAGGAATCCACCTAGATATAAAAAGCATGAAAATGACAGCTAAATATGAACATAAATTAAGATAGGGTACTAGCTTTCTAAAAAGAAACTTGGCTTCATCAAATATAGACATACCACCTGTGCTTCATGGTACAAGTAATCCAGGACCTGGAGAGAAGGGGCAGAGGGGAGCAGGACGGACATTTCAAATTCAAACACTTTTCAAGGAGTTCAAGGACTTTCTTGAACCCTGTCCAATTGTGAATATGATAAAATGGAAATAAAAAAGCCAGCTTGATAAGCAGCATTTGAATGGAAAAGAGAAATAAATATATATGATTGTATGAAAAATAGCACCTGCTAAGGGATGGAACAAACATATCCAGTAGAGGTGCCTTTTCAGCTCTCGATTGTTTTTGGTGAGTTTTAATTCCCTATGGTTTTCAGTGCCATTTGCTCTTGCTAGCCCCCCCCCATACTTTTTTGTCATTCTGGCATCCCTGCAAGTACTCATGATCAAACTGTCCAAGTCTTGACACAACATTTCCTTGCTTACAGTAAGGAATAATGCATGCTATTGAGTAAAACTTCCATCTATTTTTCTAAATTTTCTAGCATTAATCATAGAATAACAGCAAAAACCACTTCTTTCCTTATTGTAAGGATAATGTCCATGAACCATGAAAACTTTATCACTGTAGAATGACAGCATAAAAAGGAAACAAGCCTATATAAGTCACCAAATAATAAATATTTTAAATATTTTTAACAATTTATTGTATATATTTAAACAATGGTTGGAAAAGACTTAAAACAGGGTAATATTACTTAGAGAGATTTTAAAATACAACAATGATCCTTAAAAATAAGAAAAGGCTTGCTCTCAGAAATTCTGAAAACAGCACATTGCTACAGTAGTAATGTAGTTTCGCCTATACCTCGTGTGAAACGCAGTCTGGACATCTCAGTTTGGTACAATGTCGGCAGAAATACAATCTTGATATTGGCTTGCAAGTGTTACAAGAGCATTGGTACAGAATTTCATTGCCAGTACCTATGATAAGTCGAGCAATACTGTTTGATAAAAGGGCGTCAGCTGCCATATTGAGTGAAGTTAAATCTTGAGAGTGCAGCTGCGCATTTCGTCTTGCGCACCAACACCAAAGATGAAAGTAGGTACCGTAAATAATCGATTAAGCGCCAAGTCCCGAATAGGCCCCCCTCCTGAATGAGTCCTCTCCCTTAAAGTGATTTTGACAAATAAGCCCCCATCGATGGTTATTCGACTTTCCTGCAATTTTCATTACGGCTGACAGCTTGAGAATAAGTACTGAACCACATAGTCATAATTGATATTAATAGATTCTTTCATATTGAACATAAACGATATTTTTTACATTAATTGTAAGAATTTCAAATTCAAAATTTGGATATTTTCTTTTCATGTAGTTTTCCTAATAGAACATTTGCAAATGTTGTATTTTTTGTAAGAGCAACACTTTGCTGGAACAACAAGTCCCACTACCCGTTTTCTCTTCCCAGTCACCAGTGCAATGAGCTTATTCCTAGGATATGCTTCTAGGAAATATGCAAGTAGACATAAAAATTCTATAGGAAGATATCCAACCAACGTTTCAGGATCATCTGATTTAAAAACCCAAATGGAATTTTTGTTATTTCTCATAGCTTCTGAAATTGACACTGATTAACTGCTACTTTGTTGCACAACTTTAGTTTCAAAGTTTTTAAAGGTACCTTCTATTATCCAAATATATTTATTTGTGGTTTTGCAAAAAGTGATAAGCCCCCCTCCCTTAAAAGTGATTTTGACAAATAAATCCCCGGGGGCCTATTCGATCATTTACTGTAAGGGGGTTTTCAATGCTTTATTTCTCATTTCTAATCATTATGTACCACTGGCTTGCTAGGATAGCGTACACTTATTTTTTTTATCAGAAAAAAGTTTATATGAAAATGAGGCTCAAGCCTTCAAAATTTTAAGAAACTTGTAAGAAAATCGCAAGGCTCAATTTCTAAGATTAAGTATGTTTATTGGCTAAAAATCGATATTTCGTTATTGTTGCATTTAAAGTGTTAAGGATGGAATTAATATTCAAGTGTGCAATATTAGCAGCGAATGTTTAACCATTTTAGTCAATTTATTTCAGAACAAGTTAAGAAAAATTTAAGAAAATCTCAGACTCAATTTTCTGGAAAACTTAAGAAAATTGAAGCTCAGGCAAAAAGCTGGTTTTCTTATAAAAAACGTATACTTAGATAAGTACTATTTAGACCATGCATGGGCAACCTAAGGCCCGCAAAGAGTTTCAATCCGGCCCGCGAAGTATCTTAGATTTCCTCCCGTGTGAATTTATGACTTTTTGAAAAGTTTTTGAAATTTCGGTTTTTATGATAAGAGGTTCTTCCAAGTCCAAATACCACTACACAGTGCGTTTTATCAAGATTTAAAAGAGCATTCCCTGCAATGTGGTTGAATTTGCCGAATACGAGGCCGCTATCTGCACCATTTATGGAAACTATATATCGCCTGCGAGCCCTGTGCTCCATGATTATGACAAAAATGCTTTCGAAGTGACTTATCATACCTATATTTCGTATGAATGTATGCGCATGCGCACAATTTTGCATCATATTTTCTCTGTTCATAGCCCGCGGGCTTTGATAAAAAGCAAAATGTGGCCACCGTGTGAAGGTTGTCCTGCATGGTTTAGACCAACTATTTATACATATTGCTGCATGAAATGTTGGGTGAAGAATTGGCTCGTCTGACAACGGATATTGCTGCGCCTGCGAAATTATTGGATGAAAATTTTGAATCGCTAGACTAATGTTTGCCTGCAAATTGTGAGTTGAATGCTGGGTGGAATGATCCTTGAAATTTTAGGTCATGTGACAGGAGCATTGAATAGCACAACTTTGAGTCCAACCCTCAAAAACACCAATCGAAATCATGCTGTATGCCATTGTAAGACAGACACTTCGAATAATAGAGAAATAATTGCATTTCAAAAAAATTGTTGATCACAGTTGTCATTTTAATTTCAGTAGCATTCATTTTCAATTTCATGAGCAGCAATGTTCCCTCACTTTCATGGAGAGTAACATGTGAACCGAAAGAAAAACTGCTAATCAAGTCAGCCTCCTTTTGAAAAACTCTGCTCCCTTTGTGTTGAACTAAGCAATCATGTAGGATCTGATTACAAAGATAAAGCAATGCATCAAACAGCATGAGTAAATATAATTGAATACTGGCCTATAACTAGATACTATAAAATCACACTATGAGCTTTCTAGATACTAATACAGTCAAATAATACTAAAGCTTATATGGAGCACTGAATGATACAAACTTGAAATGGAAAAGTAAGACACCGTAATCGGGTAACACGGTTACACGCAAAGGAAACTGAATTCTACGCCAGCAGTTTCAGCTTGCTATCGAAATACAAAGTAGTTGCACAAGCTTCCCGACAGGATGCTAAAACACATGATTCAAAATAAAAACTGCATATTTCTAACTTCCAAAAAAAATGGAGGGAACGTTTTTGCTTTACAGTGCCCTTCATTAGCGATGATAACTGATCTAATTAATCAAAATGTTCTGTGCCTGTAGACAAAGGTATAAATAAATATAGAGCATTTTCATTGAATCTAACTCAAAAAAGATTAAAGTGAAAACGGCTTAGAAAGCAGGAGTAACCATTTGTGGCTTGCAGGACATCCGAATATTTGAAAACAGGCACAAATTGCTCATAAAATGACACTATTCGTTCTACTGGAATAGTACTAAAAAGGCAACAATAATAACAAAGTTAATTTGTTACCATTTCCATATGGAACATCCTAGGCAATATTTGGCAAACTTAAAGAGCATGAAACAATTCTATAAGAGGTAGTAACGTCTTGTTACATATTTGCCTGGTTTGCATAATCATAAACATATCTAAAAACAAAAAATAATGTTAAAAACAGGGTAAAATTCAATAAACTCCAAATCACAAATTCGAAATTAAACAAAGTAATTCAAATATAGTACAAATTCCCAATCTTCAAATGCAATCACTCAAAAGTGCAATGAAATGTGAAAGGGTTGCTAAAGTGACAATTATTTCCCAGTGACAGTAAATTTGATAACCAGGTATTATGCTTTGGCAACTGCTCAAATATTGAAAACTTTTAGCTAATCCTAGAGAGCTTTACAATAAAATACCCTTCATGCTTACAGTCTAGAAAATGTTGTCAATATTCTTTTCTTAATTCTTACCTGTAGCTATTCAACCATGGTAATAAAAATCAGTATTTTTGTCTGGCTTTCTTCGTGTATAGCTTACGTGGGCTTCTCTAGTGCCTACATACATCTAAGAAGTTGTCCTGAGTAGCTGGAAAACGGGCATGAAACGTATTGCATTTAGTATGCAGCTCTACCTAATGATCAAACCTTTATGCTGTGGTAACAACTTAAGACAAAATCCGGAAATGCAATACATCCAGGACATCAACATGGGAGAGGAGCTGGCTTGGGAACTTTTCAAATTAACTTTAGCAACCTTGGTCCCAGGCAATCTGGAAAGCTGCTACTTCGCACTTCTTCTGTTAAGTACTATTCACAAATAATAATATTCAAAAATATCTCTTTCATCCTCATGACCAGATGGGATACGATATTGAATGTGGCATACTGTAATTCCTCGATTAAGCCCCAGAGGAATTATTTGCGACGAATGGCACTCTGGATGGGGGCTTACTTGGCGGGAGGGCTTGTTCGAGGGGGCATCTTTCAAACTTTGGTATTTCCTTAAATGTTGACATAAAAAGTCATATAATTTCCTTAATCAACAAAGTTAAAAAATTACAAAAGGTTATTTCGCAAACAATATTGTTAGCCAATAACGATTTCTTTATTATTACCATGAACGTCGCGTTTCTTCTTGCTGTTTTAGTCTCCAATCAAAGGAAGTAACACTGCATAGCTATGGTCCTGTGGGGTTTTCTTGAAATAAGATATTACTCTGCATTTATGTTTCCTTCCAATAAGACACCATGGGGGCTTTTCAAGGGGGGCTTATTAGCAAAAACTATTTTCTAGGTGGGGGACCTATTCGAAATGGATTCTTTGGAGGTGGAGCTTATTGAAAGACTTACAATACATGGTCAAGATCTACAAGAAAAGCTTTATCCAAAGTCGAGGGAAATCTACTTCTGTCTCTTCTCTTCTATCTATGTTCTAAATATTAAAGTAAATCAAAAAGACAAAACATGGTGGAAATTCATCAGCCACTTCCTAAAATATATATCCCATCATTTTTTACACTTGAGAGGATGATATACGTTATCAATTACTAGCAGTATTTTCATCTTCTACAACAACCTGAACCCTCTGATTTTGCAGTTGAATTCTTTAGGCTAAGAGTATCATTAGTCCTCCTAGCAGGAATACACATCTCAGTGCTATCTTTGTTTTCCAAGATCTGAAATACATAAATTGATCTTAGATGTTTGCAATAAAAAGCAAGCATAGGCTTGGTATTCTCTATTTTCCTACTGATACCAGTCGTAGAAGAGTTAACAACTTAACAAAGAATTGAATAGCACTCAACAGGGTTAGCGCTGTGGTGAGCAGATCAGATTTAAATACTTTTTAAGGAGTTTCTGAAGACTAAAAAAATTTTGATGGAGTATTTTTGTGTGTTTCCTTGACAAAAGCAAACAATTGCAATAAATCTATCGCAGAAAATCCTCTGCCTCCAGAATTGATTATAAATAAAGATTTTTTAAGGAGTTTTCTCAATAAAGCAAGAATTGAAGGATCTTAACGAACCCTCATTGAAGTACAAAATGTTAAGATAACATATTTAGTATGAATGTGGTATTAGTTCTGGAAAAATGGCGGCAATGTGTACAGTCCAGCAACGAGATCTGAGTGAAAAAAACTGTGACAAGGATGGGCATTGGCAATATTATGATTAAAAAAATCAGCTAACCTTGCTAACAAGACGCCTTGCTCCAACATCCAAATTTGTGTTTTCTTTAGCTGATGTCAAAAACCAATCAATGAACCCGAATTTTTTACTGTATTCATCCATAATTTCTTTTGAAATTATATGCGCTGAATTATCTTCTTCATTCTCACTGTTGTCTATTAAATCACACTGTAAAGCAAGACAGAAGTGGAGATGAAACACAACATCTATATACATATACATATACATATACATGTATATATATATATATATATATATATATATATATATATATATATATATATATATATATATATATATATATACTTATATATATATAAAGAGACATGCTACGGGTGCGGAACCCACATTTGCCGACAAAGAAGACGTCCTTCGAGTTTTATCTGCAACAATGTGGATTTGCCGATATATGTTATCACCTTCCTATATGTTGGGGGTGTGGCACCCCATGCACTCCCTTTGGCTACGCCCCTGTATACTTCATAATTCATAAATCACTATCTTGAAGACAGGGAGAAGGCACAATGACTTCGTTCGCACTAGAAACAAACAATTTATAGAAAAACATGTTGCACAGCAGACTTCTCTGCGGGGCAAAGTGGGAATAGTTGTCCACATGTGACAAAAATATGGCAAATTTCGAAATTTTTTCGACTTTCTAGCAATTAAAAATATGTTCCTTGCTTCCGGAAATTGATCTGTAGCAAACAAAGCCTCCTCTAGCCTACCATGTAGCCTATTTTTCACGACCTCCGCAGTTATTGACCGAAATATGAAATTCTTTAAAGAGCAATTGCGTTTGGAACAATTATGTTATTCTAGAAATTTTAATTCTGTCAAAGCGTACATCTTTATCAAGATGATGATGGTAGGGCAAGCTATTTCTCAACATCAATCAGCTTTCATTGCAGTTCCATGTACAGAATGAAATATTTACATGAAAGTTGAACGTAGATTATTTGCCCTGGGCAAGTCTACAATTTTCTTTTGCTGTCTTTCATAAGAATCCTCTAAATTGCTACTCTGAGGTCCTGAACAAGCCCCCTCGTTTATTTTTTCCAAAAAATTTTCCAACCCCTACTCGTATTTGGATCCCTCCGCTTATTCAATTTTCAATTTTTCTCGGAGAAACCTGACAAAATGATGGCCCTGTGGTTGAGTAACCCAAATGACGAATGAGTGACGTGCGGCACGATTCCGAAGATTATTTGCTTGCGGTGATGGTTGTCGGGACTTTTTGCATTTGTACTGGTTGGTGCACAGTTAGCCTAAACTTCCAGCTCCCCGCTTAATCCAATCCCCCCTCTTATTTTATCTTGAGGATTTTTCCAACCCCCTGCTTATTAAGACCCCCGCTTATTCGGGACCTAAGATAACGTGTTTTTAAACAAGTGATATTTTAAAGGACTCTGATGAAAGATAGCAAAAGAAAATTCCATAGTTGCCCTGGCCCAAGCGAGTCAAAAAAAACTTCCTTGTTATGAAACGAACTACCTTCCAACCAATGATTATCATGTTCAATTTTCCACCGTTACCAAGTGTACTGAAATCTAGCCATTTGAACGAAAAGCAATAGTTACCTTGGTTCAAACAAGTCTTTTTTCAATATTTTATGCAGCCACACCACGTTCTAAGTCTCATTTACTGCCCAACTATGCAGTTTTTACGCAGGAAATCTAGGTTCCCATGCTTTTAGCGGACAAACTTATTGATCCTAGGTGAACTGTGATAGTCTTGGCAGTCAAAAATGTCTTTGCCAATCTCTCACTCGCAAGTATAATAATATCAAATATCCAACAAAATTTTATAATTGACTGGATCAATGAGAAAAGTTTTGCAAAACTTTGGAATAAGAGTTGGCTGTGTGAATTCTTTGCTTAGTTGAAATTGGGCAAAACTGAAAGAAAAGGTTCCTTGCCCAAATTTCGCTGTGAACTGCATACTGTGTTACCGCTGACCACCTCAGAGATCTGGCACCATCGAAGGAATGGATAAGAAAATAGGTAAACACCTGGTGTCTGGGAACGGGTCAAAATAATTAGCATTATTTCATATGGTGAAAAACATTTTGGTGTTCATATCATAGGGTCTCTGAGTAGCTCTTTCTTTCATCAGAAGATGAATCAGATAACACAGAACCACATATGTCTCTTTGCGTATTCCAAAAGTAAAATAGACTGGAATTCAACACTACATTTCTAGCTTTATGTTCTCTAACCAATCCAAACCAACTAACCAATCCAAACCAACTAACAGACCGTGATACCTTGTGAACAATTTTTCCTCTATACAAGAAACAATGACCAGAAAACTAGCTCTAAGCCTCAAGAATTTAATTCCTACCTGTGTTATGCTACAACATTTGTCTTCATTCTAGCTCAAAAATAGGTACCTTTCGAACAACATTTACAACAAATATGAATTCATGGTAGACGTCTAAAAAATATGACTTCACTTGAAACACGTGGTAGTAGCTCTATTGAACTGCCTCGGCATCCAATCAAGAATAATGATTATGAATACACTCATCTTAAGAAACTATCATCAATACCAAATGTGCATTATGCCTAAAATCTTATGGTATTCATTGAATACCAAGCATATTCTGATGCTATGTGAATGATAATAGAGTACAAGAAGACATATTTGAAGGAGGAACTTACTTTGTTGGCAAACAAAACACATGGAATTGGCTTCCCATCTGGCAATTGCACTTTCTTATCAATTTCATCCTTCCACATTGCAACTGCTTCCAAAGTGTCAGGTCTAGTAATGTCATAAACTGTAATGCATCCTGATGCTCCATTGTAATATACCTATACAAAATCAACTGAAATATTATAAGGCACAGTTCCAAACTCCAACTGTCAATCCGTTAATCGCATTTTTCCGTTCCATATGCTAGTGATGATAAATATCTGCTTGAAGAATTAGTGCCCGAAAATCATAAATCTGAACGAGACTTGACGTCACGATCTTCTAAAAGGTACAGTTACCGCTCTACACAGGGACGTAGCGACCGGGTGGGTGTGGGGGGATGTAACACCCCCAACTTTTGAAACTTGAGAAAATCAGGTAAAATTGGGTCAATACATCGTCAAAATCAGGTATTTTTTGAAGAGTTGAGGACAACGAAAGTGGGTGTATATCAGTTGAAAGAACGTATAGTAAAAGGAAGCGTTTACTGTATTTGCAAAATCAATCATATTATCTCGCTTTCCGCCTTCTGAGAAACTTAATTTTGAAAATTTTTCTTCGGGCCCAACCATGGTAGGCACATAGTACACTTTGGATACGAGAGAACGTCTGATACACTTTCTGCAAGTTCTGCTTAAAAGATTAGCAATATGGCTCTCCTATGAAATACTGTATTTGCAAAAATCAATCGGAAAATAGTGTGTTTGAGCCTTCTGAGAACCTTCACTATGAACAATTTTCCGGGCCCAACCATGGTGGGCCCTACAACAGACACTAGATACTACAGATTGTCTAGTACGTTGAAAGTTTTCGATAGCCATGCTCATTTCCTGCCTTTACCCCTTGTTAATAACCTAAGAACATTACCTTAAAACATAGAAATAAATAACTACTAGTGATAATGTCACACCTTAGTAACCGCGTAAATACTGGTAAATTGAGCCTTACACCCTCCTCCCAACTGAAGGGTTCTCGCTACGTCCCTGGCTCTACATTGTTGAGGATCATGAGTTCAAGTCCTGGTTATGTCTACTGTTGCCGAGCACTTATTTTTCAAACCTGTTCCGAATCCTGCTGCTTCATAACACTATTCATCCTATGCACGAAAAGCAATAGAAATGCAGCTAATGGCAAATAAAAAGCACTTAGAAGAAGCAATTAATTACAACAAAAAATGATCACTGGCATGTTCAATTCTGAGCTTAACTAATGCCAAAATGAGTGCAACAAAATATCAAGCATGAAGTCCCCATGATGAAAACTTCCTTTATTTTGGAAAAAAAGCTATAATTTATAAGCTATACAAATTTAAACATAAAGACAATGACAAACGGAGGAGCCATAATTATTCAATCAAATAGTCTGTTGGTAGTACAGAACTTTACTACAGCACGAAAAAGCGGCAACATTCTTTTGACACACTGAAAGCTTTCTTCGTCCGACATTCTTCAGAGTATGAAACTTCGGATAGTGACCAAAAGGTTAACCGAAATATATAGCCAGATGCAGTTACATGTAATAGGATGCGTCTAATTAGCCCCAATAGTGGCCAATTAGGACCTATTCACCATTTTTTACTTGAAATGTCCTAATGAAATCTGTAGAACGAAGGGCTTAATCTCAGAAGATCGTAGCAACAAGACTACTCTACTTTTAAAAAAAGAGTTCGTTTTTCATTTGTACTCTTCAAGTAAACATAATTCGCCACTCTTGGGGCCAATTAGACGCATCCTATCACATGTAACCGTATCTGGCTATATATTTTTGTTCACCTTTCGGTCACTATTCGACGTTTCATAATCTGATGAGTTTTGGACGAAAAAAGTTTTCAGTATGTCAAAAGAATGTTGCCGGTTTTTCGTGCTGTAATTATTTATTATTTGACATAACCATTATACGAAGACTGGCCAGTGTACATAGTGAGTCCGTATGAGATAATTCAGTCAACGTTTCGACAATATACCACTGTTATCTTCAGTTGCAATGAAGAGAAACAACTAAATATAAGGTTTAAAAACTGAAAAACTACACAAAGAACTCTGGGGTAGATATGGAAAACGGACATACAAGGAAGAATTAGAACGGGGAGAAGAATTAGAACGGGGATGCTCAATCGAAACTTATAGGAAAAAAATGAAAGAGGGTGCCAAACCCCCGTTCTACATGTTCCCTAATACGTCTCGTTTTACATTTCCGCTCCAGAGTTCTTTTTGCGCATTTCATTTTTTTTCAGCATTTAACCTTCAGGTTTAGTTGCTTCTCTTCACCATAATGAAGATGACACTATCATAGTGTCGAAACGTATACTGCATCGTCCCATATGGACTCACTGGCGATTCCTCGTATAATGGCTTCATTAATGAATAATTACATATGGCTCCTCTTTTGGTCGTTGCATTTATGCTGAAAGCTATAGAAATAACAAGTACAGTTTTCGCTAAAGATTACACAGAGATCAAATAGAACAACACAGATCCCTCCTGAAAATGTATGTTACGTTTTAATGTGCATCCTTTATAGTAATTCAAGAGAAGAGTAAAAACGAAAATATATAAGAATTTTTATTACGGTAAGAAAGTTTTACCAAACCATATCTACTTATAATTTTCAAGGTACGACGCATTCATATACATATATAGGTAAACGTACCCTATTAAGTTGCCTTGATCTTTCTTGACCTAAAGTTAAAATTATTATACTGTAATAACGCACTGGAATGCACCACAATAGAATACTTTAGTTCATGCACTGTCAACTTATGCCAAATGGCAAACTTGAAAACAAATACGAGAACTGCATCGATACAGATAACTCATCCTACTGCACTTTTCCTTTTAACTAGTAGTATATTATAGTTGAAGAATCCAATTTGCACGATATAGTTCTAAATTTATGTATATTGCTTAGTACTATGGTGCTTTATTAGGTAATGCTTAAGTTAACCTTTTTTGCATCTCTTTTTAGTAGCGGAGGGTACTAGTTCTATAGAAGATGGAGGAAACTTTAGCTCACTTGGTTTGTCTTTAGGACAATACGGACGGTTGCTAATAGCTGTTGGCGTAGGATCACGGCTCAATTTCGTATAGAAGGGTCTATCCTCTGTAATGCCTCTTCTTGCATCTTTTTCTACAATGGCTGGTGTGACATCCTCTTCGTTCACCCTCCCCAAAAGCTATGTCGGAGTATCTTAACCTTTTTCAAAAGTACCATTACTTTCTTCACACCTGATCATCTCATCCACTTCGTTAATATATATTTTTCTACTGTGTATCTGCTATTATAGGCAGGTTGTTTCTTGCTTTTTGCCGTGTGTTCCATGGTGGACTTGTTCCCTTTCTGAACTAAAATTTCTAAAGAATCGTTGCTTCCTTTCCTTGGCTTTAAAACTTGATGTGCCTTGATATTTTCTGATTGGTGATTCTATTTTTCTCTTCTGGGTAACGTTATGCCTTCCTTCTTGACACCTTAGTTGTTCCCTTTCTCAACTGTATTTCACTGGGCAAAAATTTCATTCAAATTTGTCGCTAAACTTACCTAGCTATAGATGTATATCGATTTTGACTGCTCAAAGTTAGCCCCAAGAACAAAATAAAGCAAACCTAAAACAAACTTTTTAGCAATTTTTACGTAATTAGTGTTTGTATGTTTATCGTAGTTGTATATTTAATTTTCGTGTAGTTACGTGTCCCAAATTTCAAAGGCTGCGGAGTTGTCATGACATCTTGCACTCTGTGGTATCGTCCTTGTGTGTGGTTTTGTGTTCGTACAGTCCTATGATATTTTTGTTTATATTTTGAATATTTGCATATAAAAAAACCTTAGTTGTGTTTATATGATCTAGTCTATCTAAGAAAAATTCTTCTTCCAGTGCCCAAATATTACTTGACAGTTTTCCTCTGTGCTCATCATTCCATGCGCCTAGCAAAGATTTTCTCTTTCAATGGCTCTCATGTATGGCAATTAGATTTTATCTTCAATCTCAAAAGTCAAAGTTGAGCACTATCAAACTAGTTGGAAACAAGTGGTGAACTCTCAATAACTTGTCTAGAAATTTTCTCACCAACCAGTAGCATCGCACTGACTATAAACAGTTACAGGAATGGGTGATTCAGGCAATTTGTTCATATAACTCATCTGTGATTGCCATCTCTTGGTTTCTGTTTAGTGAATTCTCTCCTTATGTGCAAGAAAAAACAAGGAAAGGCATACTGGCTGAATCGTAGCTGTATCGGTGCAGATTTCATGCTAGAGGTGAACTATTTATACGGAGCAGTAAATTCTTTGCTGCTACTTTCATCTGTAAATGCAGACTTGTGAAGCATGAAGAGGCTATATGGGCCATTCCTTTATGATAAAGAGGGGGGATTTTTGAAAAAACAACCCACCTCCTCAGAATTGGCTAATTTTTGGTGAGAATGTAATGTGTCAAGAAGGAAACATAACCTGATAATTTCACCTCAATATATCGACCTGTGCTTAAATTAGGGCCAAATGAAATTTCTGCCTTTAAGGCCAATTGCTGTGCAAGTGCCAATGCAAATTTTGTCAATATTTTGTTTTGTTGATATTTGATGCACACTCAACAGAATTGTGGCATGGACAATTTTGCCAGGGGAAATCATTACTTAAGAACTCAGAAAAAGACATCAGAATTATGCCTTAGTATGATGATTAATTATCAGGCTAGTAATGCAAAATAAATAGGAAATAACCTGCAATGTCCCACAGTTGCAAACGAACAATTGTGTTTTGATCCCAGTTTAACACCTTCATGGCAAAGTCAACTCCAATCTGGTAAATTTTTAAGAAAAGTTCTTTGCCTAACCTTCAATAATAAATTTCAAGAGTTAACATTTACACACAAAGAATAATATACATCTTACAATATAAAAAAGAACTGGGCAAGATCTTTGCAATGAAATAAACTCTCTTCAGCTACTAGCAGGTAGATATCCCTAAACTACAGATATGATTCCCAAGTGTGATAATTTCATTAAGTCCAAGGGCACACTTCAGAGTATAATGCCAAGCAAGCCAATAACAAAATATCATGCTTTATACTTATACCAATATGTCATGTTTTACCCTGTTAGACACATATTGTCCAAGCTACATCAGTTGATTACATAACACATTTAGTTTGACTCTTCCAAATTGCTGCCAAGAAAGAAGGTGAAAAGATACAGTTGCTTTATATCTTTCAGTAAAAAAATTGTGCACATATCTTTTAACAATGCTACTCTTTCCAACAGCATTATCCCCAATAACAAGAATCTTGTATAAATATTCCCTTTTTTCCATCACAGAGACTTTTTGGCTGTGTTCCAAACTCCTAAGGGATAATGATAAGTGTCAAACTTCATGAGCAGAGAAGGAATAGAATGGAGCTTACATACAGCAAATAATTCCATCCAAAGCAGAGGAGGTAACATTTGCTAAAGAAAGAGGTCTCAACATACACTCAAGGTATGAAAGTACAGAATTAATGGGCCTGAAAATGTGGTTTCAAAAGTGGTGTCTTGAAGCAGTTTCAACTTGTTGGTTATCTACAAAAATGATAGCTGATGTAACCAAAACAAATTCATGTGTAAATAAGTGCTTCTATTTTCAAAATACAATATGTTCAAATATTATTTTGTAAATTAAAGAATCTGGGAGAAATGAGTATGATTAAAGCTTCTGAATTATCAGACTGACAAAGAGAAGCTATAAAACACTTGTGTTTCTTATCTTAACATTGGAAAGTAAATTGGATGCAAAAAGCTTAAACTATTTAAAGATTTCAAAATACTTCCAACTAAGATGCTTAGTGGAGGAACAAGTTGGATGTGGCCAAGTGAAGAAATTTATTGAAAAGAAGAGAATGAGGTGTCTCCAAATTTTATAGTTAAATCAGATTTTCAACTATGGATGAGATAAAATTTGCAGTCTTGGACTATTTTTCCAGCAGAGCAATCTTTACTATGGCTTCTGAGAAGAACTCTACAACAGTATGGTATAAAAAACTAAAAATAAAGGTTAAGATGTTTTTGACAATAGTTTTATATTGTTGATGTCTATTGTTTCTATACTTTTGTACTCTGAGAGTAAATGATCTGGAAAAAATTAAGTTGCTGGAATAAATTGCTTAGCTTTAACATTGCCAAATATCTAGTTTCACCTTTTCTCTATTCTCACAAAACCAAAAATGTAAAGCTAACAATGGAAGTCAAACTAAATAGATTGTGCTACCAATCTCATTCTCCACATAGTTCAGGGTATCTAGATGTAAAGCAAGTCTTTTCAAAACTTGCATCTCTACAAGATTCATGCTTTAAGCTACAGGGATTTGGAAAGTAAGCACCACCATGCACACATGACTCCTCTTTATCCAGATGATGAAGAATGGTATACCTCTGCTCTTCTAAAAGAAGCCTATTATATCCAAAGTGGACAGACTTTTTAACTTAAAGCAGGGTATCTTCAATAATGTGCTATGGACCCAGACCAAAGTCCTATTTATGGTGTCACATGCACTGATTCCACCTGTATGCAGGCCTAATTTTGGTGAAAGATGTATTCATGGTGCCATCTTCACAGGCTCCACCAACACATTAGCCAAACTCTGATAAAAACCCCATTTCTCGTGCCAATTTCATAGGTTTTACTTGGGAATGCACCATAACTTGGTGATCTTTCTCATGAAGAAGTCAAAGAATACAAGCTAACTGTGGAGTACAATCCAGCCAGTAACCTTACTTGTCATGACAGTTCAGTGGTCCTTGTGACCCTATTAAATGTGAATTTCTTGTCAAACAACTGACCAAAATCATTTGCAGTTTTTTTAGCAGATAAGTCAAACATAAATGATTGTTTGAGCCATTGGAATGGCAGGAAAAACTGTACATTGTGATTGAAAATAATATCAATCTTTAATAACAATAATGAAAAAACTTAAGTATACTTGGAAAATCAATGTTTATACTCTACATGCCATCAAACTTTATCATAAAGTTTATTCATTGAAAAAACATAACAAGAAATATTTGCCTGTCAGTGCATTTGCTGGGGATCAGCAGGGAACATTCCGCCTAATGAACTTTGTCCTTCTAGAATGCCCTGGTTTAAATAGGGCTAATCATGTATATAACAATAAATTACTTCTACTGACAGTCATGCTTCCCTCTAAAATGATGTCATTGCAGCTAAATAGGCCACCTAATAAGATCCAATTCATCAAATCATGTTGCTGCACTCTTTTTGAAAAAATCTGCGGCCTTTGTCTGTGCTTCTCCAAGCGGACGACCCCTCCCCCACCTCCTAGCTCTGAAGTTCTTTTGAAGGCCAGTATTATCGCAACGACATAATAACGCGTATTCAATGACAAAATATCCATAGTGGACGTAGGTCATACTTGCCTGCCGAACTGCACCAGTGACAGGCTATCTGTGATGATCAATACTTTGAACCCTACGAAGAGTAAGTCTTCAGAATGCTCCTTGATAAGTATCACCAATACAAGTAATGTGTCTATGGTGAAGAATATTGAAGCAAAGTATGCCTTTCAGTATACAGTTTTGAGTGAAAATCGTCTTCAGAAATTCTTCAAAACTCTTCTCGCAAGGAATCTAAATGGCTACTTACTTCCTCTTTACCCAATGCTTTCACTTTATGCTTTCAACTGATGATTCCACCAAAGCGAGGTCAACATCGGAGTTATTTACTTTCATTTCATTTCTTTTTAAATATTTATACATGGTGGCCCGTCAAATCTAAAGTCTCTTTTACAGGGGGCCATATTAAAAACTACTTAGAATGATACATGCAAAGAAAGAAATA
>WIPJ01000400.1:839978-871168 GCA_018155075.1 Cassiopea andromeda
ATATATATATATATATATATATATATATATATATATATACATATATACAGCTAAATGAAATTTTACACAATAAAGTAATGTATAGAACTTAATAGTCAAGTAAAGGAAAGTTTTACTAGAGAAAGTAAGAAATTACACTTTACCGAACATACATATGTGTACAGTGTGATTGGCCAGGCCTCCAGTCAGGGACATAGCGACCGCGGGCGTGACAGGTTTCTTTAACGTGCAATTCCACACAAAATATGCAGTTCTAAAACTATTTTTGCAGTTCACACGAAAAACATGTGCAGTTAATTATGTAGTGACCCAAGGGTGTAAGAAAGTAGCAAGCAGTAAAAGTGGTAGAGATACTGTAGGTATGAACAGATAGGAGAAATGCAACCATAAATGAAATTGTTAGAGGTAGTAGCAATTATCTACCATTTCTCGCCAAGAGCAGGTACTTCCATCCCATATGCAACCATGGGCGTAGGAGGACGTCAAATTTAGGGGGCTGTAAATTTTCTCCCTGAAATATCAAATAGAACTGGAAAGTAGGCAGAAAAGTTGGCCACATTTCTTATTGTTCTTCCAGAAATTTTACCCCAGTGAAGCTGAGTTCTCCCCAACTTGGAGCACTGCAGCCCCCTACCCCTCGCCTCTTACAGTTATGTATACAACCAAAAGAAGAGAGCAACCAAAAGAAGATAGCATCTAAATTTTTCATTTTAGAACTTGAAAAGATTCAGGTAAAATTGGATCATTAAATTGTCAAAATCAGATAATTTTTGAATAGGCATATTTTTGAAAATATTTTACATTTTCATTATTCAGATTCAAAGAGAAGTACCGGACCTAAGCGATGGCATATTACCTAAGCGAATATCCTGAAATACCCAGTATCTTTTCTTAATCGTGTGAACAGTAGAACTATGATTTTCACCAAGTAGATGGAATTAAATCGCAAATGCTACTTCATCATTAATGCATTGCGAAACGTTTTGTTGACAATATTCAATTATTACTTTTTAATTTCATATTTGCTTTTTAACTTTATGATGCAAGAGCATTTGGTATAATATCAAGAACCCCTCAATCTCATTATTTTGAGCACAATGACTACTCAGCAGATTTAGCACTGGTACCCCCTGACTTTCTTGAAAAACCGCCACTACCCTGCTGTATGTAAATAGTCAAAGAGCCTAACATCCCGGGATTTACAAGCGAAATTACAATACATATTAGGGGCCGCACCATAGGGGCCGGGGGCCATGACCCCTACTTTGTGGAGGATATATGCCCTAAACACAAAAACTGAAGTAACATTGACGTGCCCCCCACTTCCAATTTCAATGCGTGGTCCATGCATGTAGATGACTTATGCGTTGTTGAAGCTGTACATAGCACAATTGCACTTCTTTCCACACCTAATTACGGAAAAGTATTGCATACAGTTGAACTCATGTACTTCGAACTCCAATATTTCGAATAATCATATAAATCGAACGAATTCTCCGGTCACGTCCGAGTTTACTCTAAAATCCTTATAAGAAAACTCCTATAATTCGAACTCATGTAATTTGAAAAATCATGTAAATCGAACAGTTTTCTTGGCCCCGTGAGCAAATTTTGATCATGTAATTCGAATTTTGAAAATTTTTAATCCGTGCAAAGCTCTAAAACTCAAATTTTTTAGCAATGGAACGTTTCAATGAAATTAGAACTTTTCCAATAATCAAACTTTCTCGTGAAATTCGAACTTTTTAACAATGGAACGTTTCAAGCCCCTGAGGATTTAGATGCTGACTCCCTTGTGGATTTCGACATAAAGCTTATGACCAATGAATCACACCCGTTGTCTGTCGCAGAAATAGTGAATGAGTATCAAAAGGTCGAGATTGTTGATGTTGATGCAAGCTCTGATGATGACAAGGATGACTGTCCTGACGACGATCCAGTTTCGCCACCGTCGCAATTCGAGATTGAAGACACGATAGAAACTTTGAAGAAACTGACGTTGTTTGAGAAAGACCCAAAGTTTGATACTCTACTGTCGCAAATGTCAGTTGAGATCAACCATAGAAGATTGGTTAAAAGGAAACAGACCAAAATCATGGACTTTTATGAGAAAAAATGATATTTAAAATTTTGTAACACTTGTTTTACATAAAAATAACAACTTATTTCTCAAATGCTACGCGTCATTTTACCCATAGAATATAACAACATTGATAATTTACAGTGCCGTAAACACTTCCCCACCAAAATTCGACCGGGAAAGGTCAAACTCTTATAAATCGAAACTCATGTACTTCGAACAAACTCTGAATCTCCTTGAAGATTCGAATTACATGAGTTCAACAGTATTTGTGAAAGTCGCGGCGACTCGTTCTTTTCAAATAGTGCATAGAACGAACTTAGATAGAACATAAATGAAAGCACATAATTGCTGCCTCTTGTTTATAGACTTGAATTTGTATGGTGATACTGTTATTCATTGCAGTTCTATGGCTTTTTTAGGTTGTTTTCAAAACTACCTGCATGTCTACAGTGTGAATTGCTATTTAAAAATTACAAAAGCGTTTCGTGGAGACCAAAGGGAGGATATTCAACAGAAATAGCTGCATATTTTTCAACAGATTCAGCTAGAAATATTTGCAATAACAATCCATTACTATTGATGAATATTTTACTCACTGAAAATTAAAAGAGTTCGCAGATACTCAAAAAGATATACACATTTTTTCATAAGAAGCAAACTTTCTTCCTTTAGCCTGGATGTTTCCTAATATTTCGCCAAATCCAGGCTAAAATGCTTCCAACAACAATAAACACCCAGAGTAGGCAAATGTGTTGCAAGAAATAGCATGTTCAGGCTTTTGA
The DNA here is from genome assembly GCA_018155075.1 of Cassiopea andromeda. NCBI lineage: Eukaryota > Metazoa > Cnidaria > Scyphozoa > Rhizostomeae > Cassiopeidae > Cassiopea > Cassiopea andromeda. The sequence goes on from WIPJ01000400.1 coordinate 842,844, forward strand.
GGCATGTAATGGATGCTGTTTCGATTTTAGGTCAAGAATTTTTTGTAATAATAGTTTTTTCAAGTTATTGCGTAAAACTCTGCCCATGTTTCTTACATGTTTCTTAATTCTTGCTTAACTTCAGTTTCATGTTTGTTATAGAAATGTGTCTGATAAAACAAAATGTGTATTTCTCTACTTTTGACAAAAAGTTGAAGACGTTAACTATGAGAGAAACCTTCTCCAAAAGAGGGAAACTACCACTTGACAAGATTTCAAATCTGTTCACATGAAGTAAATGATCAAGCTGCAGTATGAAATCTTCATCGAGTTTATGAACAGCAGCCACCGCATTGCTGGGTTGGTCATTGCGAGGCACCAAGATATACCATTTCCATAGCATTCTCCCCCTCAAAGCATGGAATTTCAGCACGAAAATGCTCTTGATCGAAAATCTAGAAATAGATTATAACTAATTATAAAAGCAATCAGAGGCAGCAACTTGCGTCATACTTTATGCCAAAATGACTTTATTTCAAGAACTCATTATCAAGGTTTATCATTCCTCTTCTACATTTTCTCACAATATCCAAAAGATTTTAGAAATTCTACGCTCCAGCGTCCCTTATTTTCTAAAGCGGTAAAAATTTCAGGATAATACGAAGCTCATGATGAATTTTTGAAAACATCTGAGAGAAATTAGCTAAACAGTTTCCACTTTTTACAGAACTACTTTGATGAGGAGAAAAATGAACGGAGTAGACTCCTTCTATAAGACTATCTGATTCTTTCGTGAGCTTTAATATTCTCAAATGTATTTGATTTTAAAGTTAAGCCTACTAATAGAAATGTGTTCTTTCCTGACTTAAAAAGAAGAAACTCAAAGATTTATGGACATATTTCTTCATCATAGAAACAAAACTAGAACAGGATAGTACAACAATTATTTTCTGCAACACGAAAGTCAGCATAAATGCAGCGAGGCTCACATCGGCTTTGTCCCTGAAAGAAACTCAAGCAAACAAAAATGGAAGTCTTGATAAAGCTTAAACTTCATCTTAAATTATTCACCAAGCTCAGCAATTTCGCGCTTTGAAATCCTTACCGTATTCTTATAAATAAGCGTTCAAATTTAGTGGAGGATGGCTGCTGAAGAAGTGAAATGATAGGTGCAAAAAAGAATTGCCCGAATTATACATATTTGCTCGAATTTTCTACCTATATTTTTAGTCTATAAAAGTCAACCCGATGAAACGCTGCTGACGACATCAATCAAAATGATTAATCAGCTTCAGTTAATTAAGCGATACTATAATTATTCAAGTTTAATCTTCAGTTTATATTTTGGAGTGAATTGAGCTCTCATTCGACAAACTTAAGAAAGGCCTTTCCAAATGTTTGTCCCAATATTCTCGCTGTTTTGAGTAAAATGGAGGGTGGCTATGTCACACCTCATACTTCCCAATAGCTACGCTTCTGAGTTCAAATATTGTTTAAGCTTTTTCCATATAAGAAAACAACTTTTTGCCCGAGCCTCAATCTTCTTAACTTTCCCTGAAATTGAGACTGATATTTTCCTAAGAATTTCTCAACTTTTACTGGAATAAACTGGCTAAAGCAGGATACCCTTTCGTTGTTACTCTTAACTAGAATTCAAATTCAATCTTTAGTAGTGTGAATGTAACAATGTCATAACATCGATTTTTGGCAAGGAAAAAACTGAAATTTGGAATTGAGCCTTAAGATATCCTAAGAATTGAGCCTTGATGTTTTGAGTGGGATCAAGCAGAACAATGGATTTCGTTCTTAATTACACTTGATTTTATATGGACAGTGAGCCAGCCCGGCTAGCTGAGATCTGTCAGCCTTCTATGGTATTTCATGTATTCATGTACAAAGTATTTTAACAATAAAACTATTTGAACTTTTAGTTCATTTTACGTCACTAACTGCATAACATCTATAATATACGCTTACCTTTTATGCACACGACTTGTTGATAGAGCAGGGGCGGATCCAGAGGGGCGCGAAGGGTGCTTGAGCACCCGTCAAATATTCATACGTTTTCTGCTAAAAATGATAACTGCTCTGAAGCTGTGCTAAAAATAACCAAACGTTTATTGCTAATAACGACAACCGCTCTGAAGCTGTGCTGAAACAGAGTCTCACACGTGACAGATCGAAAATATACTTCCTCCCCGGACAATAGAGAAGCTTTCTCCGTGTTTTTCTTTCAGTTTCGTTTCCATTTGCTGAGCTTTTCTCCTCTTGGACAACATTGACCTTATCTCATGGCTTGCACCCCCGAACTTAACTCCTATTGGCTTGCAAACTTTGAGCTTATCTCCTATTGGCTTGCACCCCTCAAAGTTATCTCCTATTGGCCTGCACCCCTCAAGTTTGAATTTAGTGGTTGCTCCCGCCGAATTCTGCTACCCTCAAAACGATTTTTCATTGGCCAGCTCCTTTTTTTTAAATGAACGGTAGCTCCCGCCGAAATTTGCGACGAGGTAATGGATTTTCGATTGGTTCGCACCATAAAATGTGACTTCAATGATTTCACAATCGAAAGAGCGAGGAAATTTGTCGTGTTGCAATGGAGGAAGACTGTCGCTCAAAGCTCTTGAGGCAGCTCAGAGATTTCTTTGTAAGCCCTCATTCTATGAAATTGAAGAACGAAAAATTGAAAACAGTAAAAGAAGAATGTATCAATAGGATTCAGTCCTTGTTCAGATGCAAGCAGACAGCGAATTTTACTGATATTGCCTGTCTAGGCCTGTCTGTTGACAACGTTGCATTACCTCAGTTGCCCGGAAGTGAAAGATACAGAGCTGGAAACTTGAAGCCTATCAGGTAATTCTGCTTTGTTCAAATAAAATTCATTGGATCAAATGAGATCTATATCGGTCCTCCGTCGACTAAAAACGTACCTGAGGAGCACGATGAAAAACGACAGGCTTAACGGACTTGCGCTATTGAATATTCACCGTGAAATAGATTTGAATGTTGAAGAAATCATCGATAAGTTTGCAATGAGAAGACCTCGCAAGATGACATTGATAAACATGTGGGAGGACAAGAGCGAATAAGTTACTCTTAGTTTGAGCATTTACTGACAACTTTTGAAGTATATATCAAGTTTGTTTTTGAAGTAAATAACAATTTTTGGTTTCTTGTTGTGTTTTAAATCTTTTGCTTTTTTGTTTCTTTTGAATCACAGAAAAAAATAGCATTTTTTGTTTTATTTTAAACTAATTCTTATTACGTGCTTCAGGTCAAGATTATTTGCAAAAATTTCATTTTTAGCGTGGTTTTCCTGTTTGGAAATTCATTTTTTCATTTGCTTAGGAGTTAATCTTACTTGTCCAAATAGGTAGTATTAGTGACCAGGAGGTGTATAAAAGGCTATGTCCTAATTGTCTGACAATCAATCTAGAAACTGCTGAAGCTTGCACTATGGCTCTTGGTTCTTTTGTAAAAACTGCTTTCAGAATTCATGAAAAAATTAAAAGATAGTTGTCCTGCTGCATTTAATTTAAAGTTTCAAATTTAACATTACTTTAGGTAATGCTTTAACAATCGTTTTTTGACAGTAAATAAATTCTTATGTTTCTTCCACTCTCAATGTTGTCATTTGATAATTTGTGTACATAGTATAGTTCATAGTGTTTTGTTATGTTCTTATTTGGTATTCTTGTTGTTTTTATTGTTAAATTGAAAGATTATGGGCCATCTCGACCTTGGAATCGTAATATGAAAAAAAAATAGGGAGATAATGAATTAATATCCAAAGTGGAAAAGAAGTTGACGAATATTAATTAATTGCCTTTTGCCTAATATTCCAGTCCGGGTAGTCCCAGATGTTGATAAGAAATAAATTTTCATGGTTTTAATATAAACCTAGGGCTCAGAAATGTCAACAGTTGTATTGTATATAGTCATTAATAATTATTAGATAATTATATAAATTTCAGGAATATTTATTGTTATTAAGAAAAATTTAAGGGGCGTGGCTCATATAATTGTTTTTGGAATCTATGTCCCTTCACGAGCCATGTGCACCCCTCAAATTTTTTGCTGGATCCGCCCCTGTAGAGACAGTGCCAACTGGTGAAGAGTAAGAATAAAGAGAGAATGGGGGTCAGGGGGCACAGCCTCTGGAAAATTTTTAAGAATCAAGTTCTGTAGATCTCATGAAAACACCCTTTTTACTTTAGAGATATATATTTTCAGAATAAACAACAGCACGTTAAGTTATTAATTTGAGACGCTTCAGAATAGGGGTTCGTGAGCAATGTACCCTGGAAATTTTTCAAGAATAGCATTCTTTAGATCTCAAGAAAACGCCTTTTGAACTATAAAAATGCATCTTCCTAGATAGAAAAGCACATTGAAGAACTGATTTGAGAAGATGTAATTCCACGTGAGAGACTGTACGTTTCTTTCTTATAATAAAGCAGTTTATAGGAAATGAGCATCACTATTTAAAAAATTCAGAAAATTCAAAACTGTATTCATGAAACCTAAAAAATTCGATAGGTTTGAATGCGTTCCAGTTATTCAAAATTCTAATTCTCCAAATATTAAAAGTTATATGTGCCAATCGGGCTCCTCTTCCACAGTCTCCACCTTCTGTTTCTTACTAGGATTTATCAATAATTCAAGTGTATAGCAACTTTTTCACATTCCACTAATATGTATACGTAAAACAACAGTTTTTAGAAACCGTCAGCTAAGAAGTAATAAGAACATTCAAAACCTTCAAGCCTTGGATCATATTGTTATAATGCATGCATGGTCAAGCTTTTGTCTCATATGGGCCAAAGTTTATGCTTTATCAAAGGCCGTGAATTTTGTCAGATAAATGACTTATTCATCAGAAACACGTCTTTTAAGCAGCCATCTAGGAGATTGTATACTTGGGTTAGTCCAGGTGACAGAGCCAGAAATCAAATTGATAATGTAATGGTGAAACGCAGGTGGAGGTCGTCGCTTCTAGGAGTTAAGACAAGACCAAGTGCAGATTGCGGAAGTGACCACCAGCTTTTAAATGCAAAGATCCAGATAAGGCTGAAGAAAAGAAGAACAAGTAACATACCAAAAGAATTCAAAGTTGAAATCAAAAACAGATTTTCTCCCACTTATTGCAATTAGGGAAGAAGAAAGGACACCAAGTGCTCTCTGGGAATGTGGAATCGAGGACATTCAAGGAGTTGCCCAGGAGACTATTCCCAGAAAGACAAAGATGAAGAAGCCTTGGATTAGTGAACATACAGCTAAGCTTGCAGAAGAGAGAAGAGAAGCAAAGAGCAAGGGAGATAGAGATCATTGGAAATGTTAGACAAAGAGCTGGTCAAAAGTGGAAGACATGATAAGAATCAATACCTTTAACAAAAATGTGTTGAAGTGGAAAAAGAAGGGGAAAAGAGCTCTAAGAAAGCCTTTCAGATAATGAGGGAAATTACAGGAAAGTGGGTACCAAAAACAGATGCCATAAAACACAAAACGGGAAGGACACTAACAGAGAGTGATAATATCAAGCGAAGGTTGGCAGAATATTGCTTAGAACTATACGAGGGAGATGATGAGGAACAGATGGAAGAAATTATTTATGAAAGTATGAAACCAGCTCCACTTCTATCGGAGGTAGAATGGGCATTGAATCAACTTAGAAGTAGAAAATCGCCAGGGATCGACAACATTCCAATTGAGATGTGGAAAGCAAGTGGAGAAGAAGGATTTTTTGCAAAAGCTATAAAATCGTGCAGCTAGGTTTGTAGCAAATAGCAGTTATGATGCTTCTGCCTCACCACTGCTATCTGAACTAGAGTGGCCTTCTCTTGATGAAATTATAAAAGGAGAGACAACTAACATGGTATATAAATCCATAAGTAGTCTTGCACCCAAATATCTATACAACAATTTATTCACTAAAAGCTCATCTAGAGATATTATCAGTCTGAGAAGTTCTGAAACAGATTTACACGTTCCTTTCATGAATACAAAGAACGGTCAAAAATCGTTATTTTTTACCGTGGTGCCCATTTGTGGAATGGTTTGAAACCTAAATCTAAGAATGCGCCCTCTCCTTTTGCTTTCAAAAGAGCCATGATGCAATAAAAACTATAAAAATGGTCCATTTTTTATCTTTAATTAGTATTTCTTTCTTCTTTCTTATATCAATGACTGCAACTTTGTTCATACTTGTATTAAGATTTTTTATTTTCTTTTTATAATTATTAGTATTGCATTTTAGATGGAGGGACCCTTGCAACCAGCACTATTGCTAAAGGGTCCCCCTCCGTAAAGCATTTTAAAATGAAATGAAATGAAAAAATAAATTGCATTGCTATGGAAAATATGCAAGATGTTATGGGAAATGAAAGAATGGTCACGAGGCTAATGCAGAGTAATCTTTGTTCCTCTTCCAAAAAAAGGGAGACAAAAAAGAGTGTTCAAATAACAGGACAATTAGCTCAATTGTCCATTCAAGAGAAGCAGTTCTCAAAATAATGATAGAGAGAATTAAAAAGAAGTATAGAGAAGAAATAAGTGAAGAACAAGCAGGTTTTGTGGAGGACAAGGGAACAAGAGATCAAATTGTGAATATAAGAAACATCATGGAAAAATGTGAGAACCACAATATACCAATATATTTACGCTTTATTGATTATGCAAAGGCATTTGACTGAGTGAGTCATGCTCAACTATGGAAAATTCTGACAAAAATAGGCTTCCCCCTGCACATAATTGATCTTATAAAGAAGCTCTATGAGAATCGAAACTACTGTAAGAATACCATGCGGTGACACAGACTGGATTAAAATAGGAAGGGGAGTTCGATAAGGCTGTATTATGTCGCCAAACTTGTATAATATTTTTGCCGAAGACATTATGAAGAGATTTTACAAAATCATGAAGGAGGAGTGAATATTGGTGATGTAAGTTACTCTAACTTACGTTTCGCTGGTGACATAGCATTAATGTGCAGCTCAAAATCAGAGTTACTGGAGCTCCTGAAGCAGTTATAAGAGATCAGCAAGAGAAGAGGTCTGGTATTGAACACCAAGAAAACAAAGATCATGGTTGTACACAGTAATCTGATGGAAAAAGAGGAATTTATGTTAGGTGAAGAGAAAATTGAAGAGGTTGATAATTTTGTATGTTTGGGATCAGTTATTGACTCGTCCTGTAAAAGCAGCAAGGAAATAAGAAGAAGGCTGGCGATGGCTAAGTCCACTGTGCAGAGCATGCTAAATGTGGCTGCTACATGCCACTACCTTTTACTGTAGCATCACATGAGTGCTAGTTCTGGACATATGCAAAAACAGACAGGAAAAGATTGACTCTTTTGAGATGTGGTGCTATAGAAGGTTATTAAGTGTCTCATGGACAGATAAAAGGACAAAGCAGTAGGTGCTAGATAACATTCGGACCAGTCCTGTGCTGTGAAAAAGCATGATCTTGAAGATGCGTTTCTTTGGTCACATTATAAGAAAGGAAGGTATGGGCAGGTGCACTATTGAGGGAAAGGTTAAGGGTAAGAGAAGAAGAGCAAGGCCACTAAAATCCTGGGCAAGTGACATTGTGAAATTGGTTGGAGGAGGGTTGGCTGATGCAGTTCATCAGGCTGTTGACCGAGAAGGGTGGCGTGCTCTGGTAATGGCCACAGCAGCGCATTGAGTGCTAACTGACTTAAGAAGAAGGAGAAGAAGATCAAAGGCCGCGGGCCATGAACAGAAGACACAAGATGCGCATGCGCTCTTACGAGACATACGTAAGTCAAATCCTTTCGAAAGTATTCTTATCATAATCTTGGAACACAGGGCTCTCAGATTATATCTAGTGAAGTCCGACTGACATTTATCTAATATTTCATCATGATTTTCTGGGGGTACGTAATAAAATTCAACAATATTTCAGGGAATACTCTTCAAACTGTATCGTGTTAATTAGGATTTGAATAACTTTTTATTACAACATCAAAATTTTTCAAAAGTTTATCATTTCACAGGAGAGGACATGAACAATTCTTTGGGGATCGGATTGTGACTCTCAGCCGGCCGTAGGTTGCCCATGCATGATGTAATGCATTCCAAATGCATAATCATCACATTCTCCGCAAAAGATGGCATTTTACTGCCCAAGATGATTCCAACTGAAACAGGGGCCCTTTCTGGGGGCAAATATGCCGTTTTTCTTTCTACTAGTGGTGCACGAAGAGGGACCTTCAGGGGCAAGTGTCCCCAAAACACCCTTTAAAATTGCCCTGTTAGAGAGCAAGCTATCGACTTTAATTGAAATTGACCTACAGAAAGAAAGCTAGCGATTCATGTAAAGAGGGTTTGGTGGAGACCAAACTTTGGCAGTTTAGCAAGAAGACCTTTTTGCCAGACGCGATCAAAAGCCTTGGAAATATCAAGAGAGAGCACTTTACACTCACCATGGGATTCCGGAGCAGAGGACCAAGCATGAGCAGCATAGGCTAGAAGGTCACCAGTAGATCTGGCTTGTCGAAAGCCGTACTGATCATGAGGAAGAAGGCTATTAGTTTCAAGGAAGGCAAGAAGTTGTTTGGTGATAATGGTCTCCACAATGAGAGAAGTGATTGCATATTAAAAAGATTTCTCTCTTTTGCATGGTCCCAGTAATTCAAGCTAACTTCACGCCGGAGATAATTGGACCAAAGTGCATGAAATGCACCATGGAGGTGAGCAATTCATCTTGATGAATTGTAATGCTTTGTAGCAGGAATATTAGCCAGAAACACTTTTAAAGTTAAATTTGGCGGGGAATAAATGTTTTTGGCGGATCATCATTTCACTTTGGCGGTGAAACTGGAAGGGGTGAACTTTTTCAGCTATTTCTGCAGATTCTGTTGATCTTTCTAGAGTTGAAAGCTAAATGAAGCACTTCTTATTGACTTTTGCCATTCAGTTTTGTTTTGAAATATTGGTATGGATTACTTTTTGAGACTGGAAACTCCATCTGTTCATCTTTTCATGACCGTTAATTTGAAAATATACATCTCACCTCAATAATGGCTTTCTGGTACTACTAAAGGAATTGGTTTTGCAAAATTGCTTACTTTGTCGCTGAATTCCTATGAAAGTTTCATTTGTCGTATCATTTCATTTGTATTTATTTCAACAGTGTAAAGATGCGTACAAGAATAAAAATGTTTATAACGTGCTCCAAGAGCACAACGAACTTGATCTATATTTTTCAAATACTAAGACGCAAGTGTTAGGTATAGCACCTTTATCTTATTGCTCATTCCCCTTTTTGTTATATTGCATCGTTCTGCACCATTAGCCCAGGGTCTCCCAAACGTGTTCAGGCAGGGGCCCTCTTGGCTTCCATGTAGACTCCTAGTGTCCCCTACCACATAAGGACATGTGACCTTTTCCTCCAAAGTAAAACAGCAATAGTATGCACAAATGTATGTGTTTAAAAATAATGATAAATAGCTCGAGTTCTTCGGATTGTAAACATATTATTTGATATCGCAGACATTTTAACGATTTGTGTTGCATTTAATTTAGGAATTTTTTCTGTTTGTTGGCTTATGATATGACCTTCTCTCGCAACTACTTTACAGAGCCTTTTTTAAATTTTTTAATCGTTCCATTTTAATGGGAACAGGAAAAAACATTCTGAAGGCAAATCCCCGTAACTTATTGCCTCCTAATCCAGTTGAGCTTTTTATGGCACTGTAAAGTGAAACCATAGAGCATCTTGTTACCATTACTTTAATCTAGAGATGACGATCACTAATAATGCATGCTCTTATTGATGATTTTATGGAACTATAAAAGGCATAGTAAATATTATCTACAATGGTAAGCGTATGGCAATCAACAAACAGCATCTGATCGGAGGCCCCAAACTCCCCCCTTTCTCTGATTGCCCAATAAGCTTATCATTCTACTAAGGCGTGGCTGCCACACAAATTCTGCTTGGTTGCTCCTGTCATTTGAAAGCTAGCTTCATGACTACTTTTCGTGTGCAGGCTTCCCCGCTTATAAAGGCAAAGAACCAGTATTAATGTAAAAACTAACCTGTAGAGTCCCATAGTTGCAAACGAACAATTGTGTTTTGATTGCAGTTTAACACCTATGTGTCAAATTCAGTTCTAATCTGGTAAATTGCTAAGGTCTTTGTCTAACCTTAGATATTAGTATTAATCTTCGATATTAGTATTAATGACCGTTCAAAATTACTAAGAGATGAGAAGAAACGGCTAAAATTTATTTTATGATGTAACTAACGGATATTATCCACAACCCTGAAGCATTAAATGTTAGTTTGGGTAAAGGCATGGAACATACCTCTTTTCTCTCATTGACAGTTGAGAAACGCACTTTGACCTTTCATTTAATTTTTTCATAACAAAACAGAGGAGTGGCCCTTCGGCCTAAGCTGAGTCCCAAAGGGCCTAGATTTGCAGAATATCAAACTACAGATAGCACACCAGAAACGTTTATCTACACTTCGGGTACAAAGTAAGGAAACGAAGGGCCTAAAAATTCGTTCTCAAGAATGGCTCATAATACTGTTCAAAAAATCTGAAATTGCTTCTCCATGGAAGTGATAGCTGACGTGACCAAAACGAATTCTTATGTAAATAAACGCTGCTATTTTCGAAGCATGCTAGACTTTTTCAGCAATTCTTTAGTAATTAAGAGAAAATAAGGAAATATACGCATGACTAAAAATTGTGCATTACAAGACTGCCAAAGAATAGCAATGAAACATTTCCGTTTTGTTAGGCTGTCCAATCTTGAAATTTGAAAGTAAATGATGCAAAATGTTTGCAATATTCATAGGTTTCAAAATACTTTGAACTACGAGTTTTAGTGAAGGAACAAGGAGAATGTGGCTGTCTAAAAAAATTTTTTAGGAAATTGAGGAGAACGAGCTGTGTACAAATTTTGTAAGTAGATAAATGAGATTTTCAACTATGGGTTAGATAAGGTTTTTAACTTCAAACTATTTTTCCATTAGAGCAAATATCAATACGGCTTGTGAAAAGAATTTTGCACCAATATGTTATCAAAAAGTACAAAAAAATTAAGCTATTGGAGAGCACGTTTTTATGTTGTTGAAGGCCATCGCTTCAATACATTTGTACCCTGAGTGTATAAGCATGATTAAGGATTGTGAATAATTAGACTACCGAAGAATAGCAATGAAAGACTTCCGTTTTATTAGGCGTTTCTATCTTGGCATTGGAAAGTAAATGATGCAAGATGTGTGCAATATTTATAGACTTCAAAATACTTTGAACTACGAGTATCAGTAAGGGAACAAGGAGAATGTGGCCGTCTAAAAAATTTATTGAATATAGAAGAACGAGCTGTCTACAAATTTTATAGATAAATGAGGTTTTCAACTATGGGTAAGATGGAATCTGTAGCTCCAAACTATTTTTCAATTAGAGCAAATATCATTACGGCTTGTGAAATAATTCTGCACTAGTATGACATCAAAAGCTACAAAGGAAAGGCTAAGCTATTGGTGGCCACGTATTTAAATAGCTGAAGGTCATCGCTTCCTTAAGTGTGTTCCCTGAGTGTACAATTACAAAAATAGCGTAGAAAATGCAGATACCCACACAAAACAAACAAGTCTAATAACATACACATTAAAATCTACCTATGGATATAACGAATTAGGCAGCATTCAAAAAGTATGCAAGCTCAATATTAATCGATTTTAGCTCCTCCCCTTTGCAAGCTTTTGAACGCATTGGAGTTACCCCTTACCCCGGGTAGAGTACTTTTAAGTCGTAATTCCCCTTCCGATCTAAGCACTTGCATCTAATCAAGACGGTTTTTTGCGAACAATCTTTGAAAGATGTGAATAGTTATACTTTTAGGATACTTCCCAAGTACATAGCGTTTGAGAATTACACGAGCGTACGTACGTTCATTGAAGAGCCCCCTTCTCCCTCTTGTACGTTTTCGTACGCTTTTCTGGATACCCCCTCTTCTTCGGAACGTACGTAATTTCCAATGGAACCTTATGGGGGATACCTATTTTAAATGCTCTGATAAATTATTCAAAACTTTGTGTCCCTATATGAAAAGCATATCTGCCTGTTTGTTGTTGTTTTCTTTTATATCCTTAAACCATGGTAAATTTTTATGAGTGGAACATTTAGGCCCATTTTCCTTACAGCTAGCGATGAATGTGAGCAATAATTGTCACAGCTAGCAACGCGTTTGAGCTTTACTAGGCCTATCATGACTGGAACAGTCAACAAGTTAATACAGAAATGAAGATTTCCACTAGAGAAACTACGGAGTTCTTAGAAATGTCAACAAGTGGCAAGCCTTGAACATTTTTACAATATTTATTCTGCTCAACTGTCGTGTACATTAGCTTCCCTCTTTTAGGACCTCACCTAGCGTGTATCGTCTTCGTTTTACATTTTTTGCTCAGAAAGACAAGAAGATTAGCTCAAAATATGTGCTTCGAACTTGTTTCGAAAATATGTAGGTAAAAATATCACCAAACTGGGGCTACCGCTAAAAGCAGCGGGATGGAAAAAATTCACAAATTGACAATAGGAGGGCCCATCTATTAGGTACCTAAGTGTAAAAGTTATTGTGTCAATTTAAAGTTACTTTTTATGGCCTGGGCATGATCTGTGTCAGTGTTGTAGTGGCAAAGGGGCCAGGGGACCATTGTGAGGCGAAGAAACAAGAGAAACTAAACGGATTTCCCTTTTGGTATTATAATAGAGCTGTTTTGGAAAGAAAATGACTGCTCGAGCAGTTATTCGCCAGGCTCCAGTCATCTTCAACTTTAAATCTTCGTAAATAGCCGTAAGAATCCTTAGCTATCAATAGCCAATGATATATATTTTAATTTTTGAAAAATAAGATGTCTCAAAGATCTTCAACGTAAATATCTCTGCTCTTTACAAAAGCTGAAAGCTGCTGCTACAAAGACTTTCTTTTGAAGAAGAAGGCTTCAACTTGATAAAAGCTGGAAACTTTCCACAGGAAGTAAAAATTTAAGCTACAAATTTTCATCTGTCTGATCTTCATTGAACTAAATGAAAATGAGGTCATGAACAGCAGCTGCCACATTGTTGTCTTGGTGATCGTAAGCTGTCACAATGTACCAGGTCAATAGAGTCTTCCCCTTTAAAGGATGACATTATGTCATTGCCTTGCTCGCATTGCAAAATCTGCAAAACAAATTATAACTAATTATTATACAAGCAATGGGCAAATATCAGCTTCTATCACATTCACCTTAAGAGTTCAGTTGCGTTCTGTAGCATCACAGTATATAAACTATGTTGCTATCTCCAATTGCATAGCTCCTACACTCCACAAGACCATATCTCTTAAAAACAAAACTTTTTTGGAAATATCATGAGGTCATATTAGATGTTTTAATATGTTTGAAAAACACGCTACATGTTTTCCACTTCCTGTTGCTCTTCATAAAGAGGGGTCAGAAGCAGTGAAATTATTAATGCCTTTCGAAAAATTGTCCTCTTGATATTACAAGTGCCAAATAGATTGGAAGACGTCATTTTCAACACTTGCTTTTGCCATTTCATTCAATATCATGCAACATACAAAAAGAAGAAGAGCCCAGGATCAACAAAAGTAAATTGTACCAAAGAAAACAGTAAAAGAAAAACATAGACAATAGCTACACCCATCTTACGTTTTCAACAAGGAAGTGTACTGCATTCTCAATATTAACATCCTCTGTTGCTGATGTTTCAAACCAGCCTATAAAGCCACTTTTCTTGCAATAGGAGTCAATTTTTGATGCATCCTTTGCTAGTCCTTCTTTTGGTTGATCGCACTAGAAAGGAAGATAGTACGCAAAAACAAAAGTTTTACTCCAGCTTTGCTGCAATTCATGACCAGCATGTAACCTGAGAAACTTTCAAAGTTGACCTCAATAGTGCAAGAAACAGACGCAATTAAAATATTCAAACCTTATTTGCAAGTAGTAGGCATGGAATTGGTTGACCGTTTGCTAATTGAACTTTCGAGTCCAGATCATGTTTCCATCTGGAAATTGCATCGAAGGTTGATGGTCTTGTAACATCAAATACCAGAAAACACCCAACAGCATCTTTATAGTAAACTCGAGTGATGTTACCATACCTCTCTTGTCCTGAAACAAGATATACAGTTAGCTATCTTCCTTCCATCCCTCACCATTTACTTCATAATTTTTCAAACACTTTACTTTGAAATGCTATGCAGTATAGTGTATAAACTTATGATACTCGGTCGTTGTGACCATAGCTGAAAGCAATAGCATGCTGCCCTTGATCTACACATGCAGACTCTAGTTCTAACAATCACACTCTCGATAACTTAGCGTGTTCTCTTTTCTAGGTAGACATGTTTGCAATTACTTAGTTTAGCTTTGTGAGCGGATGTAGCTACTGCTTGTGTATGATAAATCCCTAATCTTATGTCCTCAAGCTGCAAACATTAATCTTTAATTAATTTTCTTCAATGTTTAAATGATTTTTATATTATTCTGCAATGAACTTTCCTTTCCTCTAGCTACCGTATGAAATCCTGCTTTTGTTGGCGCCTGAACGCTTACATGGCTTTTGTTGGCATCCAAGTTCTTAAAGAGCTCCAGCTTTGTCCAAATTGAAGATCTCATTGACATTACGGGTGGGCTTTTCATAGCACAAGATTTATTATTACATCTCTTTCCTGATTGGTAGCTAATTTGCTAGTATTTGCAAGTGATCATAGAAGCTTAATGGCCTGTATATAATCTTGCACTTATGGGTGGGACGGGAGGGGGATTCATGCTACCACTTATATATAAAATAGAAATTTTCGATTTTACCGGATTTTTATACTTGTCGTCTAGTCGTTTTGGAATGAAAAGTGTTACAATATAAAGTGGGAAGCAGGCCTCAAATTTAGGCAGTGTACCTTTTGGACTTGTTCCACTTTTTTGCTGTTGATTATAATTATTTTTGCTGTTGATTATAATAAGAGTAAAACCACATGAATTTGATTGTATACAATTCTTTTGCCTTCTAGAATCAGCATTTCCCGTTAGATATGATTCTTCTTTTCGAATTTTTTTTCGGTGCCTAAGCATTGCACCTCGATTACTGATTACTTCTAATTTTCTTATATGAAGTTTTAGCTTTTTTGCCATCCTTACAATTGCAAACACTTCTTGCTGGATATATTCATTAATCCTGTACTTGAGGTATCTTAAGTGGCACTTTGCTCTATATTTATGGGAACATCAACTTTTTACTAAATTCTTTGAACTATTTTACTTAGAAACTATTCCCAGCAATAATCAGCTTCAGTCAACTTGCATGGAACCCAGTTGATCAACCTGATTAATAACCATAGCTTTGTCATAACAAACTGTTTTTCAAGAAAATGATAAAGAAAACCTCCACCATATTTCTTACTTTACACAACAACTTATACTAAAACGTTTTTAAGTAAAGATGTCGTAGGGAGTTATGATCTTGCTTCGTTTCGTTTTGGTCAAAAGTATTTAAACTAAAGAATTCCATTAAATATCGCCTGAAAATATTAATTCGATGTTTTGAAGACTTTTGCTAGAGGAATTATTTCAACAAGATCCAAGGTTGGTCTGCGTGTGAGAGGTGCATTTAAATCATAAATGTTTTGTTTATTGCTGATGCTTTATGTAATGCAGATACATAGAAAAAGCTAATCAAAGATGGATGATGTTTCTAAAAAGATAGAACTGAAGTCTACTTTTTGCAATGGTTGCAGTTGCAAGTGCATCTCTTTATTCCTTGCTGACATTGCTACAGTAGCATTCCTACTTAATTAATAAAATTTGGCTGTATGGCAAGGCCAGCAAAAGCTTTTGCGGAACCCACGAGAACACGGGTAGATAATAACGCTTTATAAGCCACATGCTGAAAACGAGAAAGCTGGACTAAAAAATATGGAATTCCCTAATTTGCCTACAAAAGTCTTTAAGGTGTTTAAAGCGACAACATTTACTGCAAAAGGCAAAACCAAGCCATAGCTTTTGGAGATCTTTCCTTGGCTCGACAGCAATTTATCTCCCCTACCATCTTTGACATTCCTGCTTGATAATCTATGAGTTTTCAAGTTGTTTCTTCATGTTCAGATGTGTAAAATACCACAAATTAATCCCATGTGCTCTTTAACCTTAAATAGGCCTTTTGAGAACGCATAAAAAATATGAAGCAAAATTTTCCTACCTTCGATATCCCAGAATTGAAGCCTGATAATTGTATTTTCATTCCAATTTAAAATTTTCATCGCAAAGTCAACACCAATCTTGAATATGTAAGGTACCTTAACATATATTTTGTACTTTACCACAAGTGCGAAGAAAATGAAAATGAGAAAGAAAAGAACCTTGTTTAATATTTTGGTGATATCTAAAAGCATTTGGGATTATATAGTGTTAAAATTTTTTGTAAAGGTCAAACAGCTATTTTGAAATGAAAGGATTCTTAAAATGTTGTGAAGATCAAGCAGGTCTACAGTATTTCATACTACTGCACTATGATAACTATAGCAAGAGGAAATGTCTGTTTCATGGGCTAATCACACATTCTCTGAAAAGTGATGGAAGAAAAACTTCATAAGTGAAGAGCTGTTCAACTCACTTCTTATTAGCATAAATCTTCATATCTTTTCTATCTTATACTATAGTCATTGCTATTTGAATTCTATTTTTATCTTCAATTTCTATGCATTTTTAGAATAGCTAATGCTTCTCCTGAGAATGCAAGAAATCAAGCTATGATTATGATCAAGTAAAAATTATGCAAGAAACAAGTATTGAAAATTGCTTTGCCTGATAGAGGAAGTCACTAAGTGAGAGAACTTGTAGACAAGAAATCAAATGCTTATGCAATTGAATAGGAAAGTAATTGTTCATGTACAAAACCTTCCTACAATTCAAAAAATAACGAAGGAAACATTACGCCAAAATGTTCACTTAAAATTGTTTATGAACAGGCAATAGCTAGTTGCGAAGTTGGAAAATGAATACAGCCGCATGAAACAGACCATAACAAGAGTAAATATTCAAGAAAGGCAAACTGTAATACTTCAAAGCAGTGGTTGTTCCACGAAGAGGAATTTGGGGAATTTTTCACCAAAATCAATTTTCCAAATTCGATGAGTAAATGTTAGGGTTGGGGTGGGGGTGTCTGCAAGGTATAGAGATGGATGTTGCAAACCAAATCACGCTGTCATTTTAGGGTCTGGCAACTCAAAATGCCCCCAGTCTATGATGGCTGGTGCCTCCCCCGTTTCCTCAGATGGAAACATACTCAATAACTATAGCAAAGTAGTCCTACAAGGGCAGTGGCATGGCGTGGGGGCATGGGGCAAATGCTTCCCACTTTTTGCCAAGATGATGCTCGGGATTTCTTTAAAATTGATAAGAAAATAATCGGGGGAGAGGTAGCTGCAAATCTTCAGAGAAGTAGAGGGTGTTGCCAAAAAATTTCATATATGGTCCCACTTTGATAACCCTAGCCACGCCCCTGTACAGGAGGGGGCTCTTACCAAGGAACTTGAAAATTATACCTATTCAGTAGAAGCACTTGTATTACATCTCTCATAGCAAAATTAGAACTTGACTAAAGGGCTTAACCATCGAGGACTAACACTTTTGCTCCAAACATAGCAAAAGTAGAAAATTCAGTTCCAACCAACTATTTCGTTACCCAGAAAAGATACTGTTGCCTTGTAGTGGCTGGGGGTGAATTTATGAACATATCTTTTAATGATGCTAGTCTTGCCGGTGCTTACGTTACCAATAACAAGAATCTTGTATAAGTGTTCCTTTTTGTCCATACTCTATAACCATTTGTAGCACTTTGCAAGTATGCTCTTCTAGCAATTTGCATTGATGTGTCTTTGCAAAACAGCCTAGAAAAATTTAATGCAATATAGTTTATTATACATAGTTGACTCCAAAGTTAAGTTCAGATACATCTGATAAAAATCATGGCCTAAATGAGTTGACACACCGTACAGTTGTAATTTGAAATAAATACAAAATTATTGCAAAAACTGCACATTCGAAGAAATTACTTGATGCACTAATCACACAAAGAAAGCAGTTGCAGCTTTGTTCTATATTTCTATCATGATTTAATAGCTATAGTCTATTACTTTTTACTTTACAGTTTTGTTTTTACTGCTGCTACTCTCCATTTTGCAGTATCTCTGAAGTTCAATAAATTTTCATACATGCAGTTTCATAGAAACACATGCATTATCAGGGTCTTTGATACCCTGGAGAATGCAACAAATTTAGCTTAAAAAGTTGCTAGAGTAGTGTGAGGGCGGTAAACATTAGCATTATCAGGCATTTAAATGAAAGCATCCATAATAATGTTCATGATGATTATTTCTTCGTAGTAGGAAGGTCATATAGCCTGACAATCTGACATTCAGCCTAATGTTTATATTCTGAACAGATTCTTGTAAATGAAGGCTCAAGCTTTCAAAATCTGCAAGGTGAGTGTTGTGGAAACGCCTAAATTTCCCGTGATCGATGACGTCATTTTATGGTCAAGCTTGGGACAAAATCACTAATAGCTTTTCACTGGTGCAATATCTTTGAATCCAATTACACATTCAGGCTCTCCACAAGACAAGCTTTTGCTTGATGTATATGTAAACTTCATTTGCCTACATCTGCATTTTCACTATGACGTCATCACATAGGTATTCAACAAGAAAGTAAGTCATTGCGCTTTCAACATAAGCTTGCTCTTTGGGAAATTTTTTCTTAAAAGCTTATATTTTCTTTTTTCTAAAGCTAACGTATTTTTCAACAAGGGAATTGTGCCACTAGGGTGTCTGTGTGTGAGTGTGGAGGGCTGGATCCCCAAAAAATTCATTGACCTCCCACCAGTACCTAAGTTTTCATTTCACTTGTTATTTAATTCTTTGGGAGGGTGGCTCTTCAGCAAATGCTTTACGAAGATTTCTATGCACTGTCACCACTTTTGTAGCTTTTTCTTCAATAGTTAAAAGCCAATTTACTTCGCACAACATGCCCGGTATCAATAGTTGACCGTAGATCTACATCTGCCGAAAATCTAACCTCTGATGTGCTCTTTTCAAATTATATTCGTGTCACAAATCTGGAAAATTAGTGGAAGGTACAAGCAAAGCTTCCTTTATTTGTGAGAAATCCTTCTCTTTGCACTTTACAGGTTTCGCTGACTTCATCAGAGATGGGAGAAGTTGCTTTTCATTAAGCGATTTAGGCATCAAACAGTCAAGACTTTTATGTCAAACCAGCCAAAGGCTTTGGGTCTGGTCTTGTAACAGCGAAATCCAGAGAGCGTAACCAAATAAAACATGTTGAAGTTGACACACAGTAAATCTTCCGTTACTGATTTTGGCTCAGGTGGAATTGCTGAAAATGTCTTTTTAAGATTCTGAAAGATGGACATTCTTGTCTTGCTCAAAAGCGTAGGTTTTATATTTCACGTGAAAGGTTCACAAAACAACATTTGTGTCTAACGTTTCCTGGCAATGCATTGGAAAGCAGTACACCATATAAAGCAAATGTCATTCTTCCTGCTTCTGTTCTAACTTTTTTGTAACAATAGTTGAGAACCCTTTCCGCGAGCATCTTTTCAATTATAAAAGCGAGCAAACATCATATTCTGAAGTAGCGGAGGACAAGAATAATAAGTAACTTATATACATTGATTGAGACTCGTTTGATCCAGGAATGAGCCAAAGGGTCCATTTTCAGTGCCGTCATTTTGTGTCTTCAAAAATGCCTAGATACAAGGAGTAGCACTAAAGTAACATAGGTCTTATCATTAGTCTATGTATTTTCTCTGTAACTAGCGGAGAGGTGTTGGGACGTATTCGCTGGATTTCATTTCATTTCAAATATTTCAGGATGGTGGCCCTTCAGCAGTGCTGGTTTTCAAGGGGCTCTCCATAACATACATTACAAAATAAACAAACCACATCTAAAATCAAATAAAGTGATCCTAGAACGGTCCTAAAAACATTAATTAAAAATGAATATTAACTATAAATAGAAAAAATACTGCATCAGAAACAGAAGAATCAAGGTTTAGTTTCACATGATTTGAGGCCCGATGATAGATCTAATCAGTATGCGCTCATTGTTAGAAGATTGTCGAGTGTGATACCTCTGCATTCATAACTTGCTGCTTGGAAAATTGCATGACGGTTGTTTCGCTAGCTTCTGCTTTACTTTAAAGAAACTGAACATTTGTTGATATGACATATGGCCTGCCTACTAGTGCAAGCGTATCAGTGATACTTTGAATGTTGAAGAATTTCTCGCTTTCTGTGCACATAAACGATTCATTTTTGAGTTTGCATCCCTGTCCTTGGCAACAACAACATAACACGTAACATCATTCTGGTACCATCCTTTTCGTACTGACATCTTGGTATGAGATTTTCTCTGCTTTTTCAGTTATCAACGATTAGATCGCTAGGAACCTGCATCCTTTTCATTTCCTTGCGCATAAAACGAGAAATTCGTCAACATTCGAAGCATCACTAATGCGCGTGACCCCAAAATTTGCCGTGTTCTGTCATATACCCATGTCATCATGGGCTGTGATGCAACGTCATGCAACTACAGCATTGGGAAAGTCATAGTAACAAAAAAGCTAGCAATGAAGGCGTAGGTTCCAAATCTTTGATTGTTTAAGAGCTCTGATCATATCTAAATTCTCCATACCGTATCAGCCAATGGCAAGTCTGGAATTTGACAGCAAATGCCCTTCACTGTTAAATTTAGGCCCATTTTGGCCATATTTACTACTCTCCAAAGAAAAAACATCGTGTAAAATGTGCTTTTAGATATTCCTGATTTTTCTTCAAAAATTGGTACTGCGATAAATTTCGCAAAAAACTACCGTTGTACTCATTAAACATTTTGCCCCGATCGTAAGTTATGAAGCATTGAAGTTCAGTGATGGCTACTTCCCAATAATCGGGAATCAAGGAGGGCTCGTGTCATATGATTCTCGACAGAAAAAAACCATATTGAAGTGAAATTGTTATTTTCCTTAGAAGTTTGAAACTTCGTGCATTTATTGACAGACTATCCTTGCCTTTCGCACTAAGTTTAGCGCAATCGCTATTTATGAGGCCTTGAATGTGGAGCTCAAGGCTCATAGCCAGTACGCGAATGGAATCCCTTACTGTTCCGTGAATTTTATCAGGCTAATAGATGAAACCACCCTTATTTTCATTAACCACCACTTTACATTTTCGCAAAAATAGCTAAAGAAACTACAACCTAATGAATATGATGTGTCCTGATAGTTGGTATAACACAATGCAAAATGATCATGATCTAATGAAAATGCTATACGGGCAAGCAAATTCATTTTCCCTGACTTTTCGTTGCCTTGGATAAATACTTAAGACAGTTTTCTAGGCATTGCTGTCTACTCACAGAATGACTCATTTTCCAGTTTTTTTTGGGTTTGCTGTAGGCTCTGGATATACAGCAAACCCAAATAGCCCCCCCCCCACTCTTTGCTATATCAGTGAACGAGGATGGCAACTATGGTAGAGCTGCAAAAGCATTATCTGTAATTGGCTTAACATATTGAAGAACTGGCTACGAAAGTGTTGACAATGCATAGAAATCCCCAAAGCTCAATGAAATTTTGGGGATCCAGCTTTCCTGCACAGGCACCCCCCAGTGGCACAATTCCCTTTTTGTCAAATACTTTAGCTTTAGAAGAAAGGAAATATATGTTTTTGGGAAAAAATTCCCAAAAGAGTAAGCCTATGTTGAAAGCGCAATGACTTACTTTCTTGTTGAATGCCTATGTGATGACATCATAATGAAAATGCTGATATTAACAAATGAAGCAAAAGCTTGTCTTGTGGCGAGTCCGAATATGCAATTTTCATTCCGAAGTGCTGCACCAGTGAAAAGCTATTATTTATTTTGTCTTGATTTTGACCATCAAATGACGTCATCAATCACGGGAAATTTACGTGTTTCCACAAGAGTCACCTAGCAGATATGGAACGCCTGAGCCTTCATCTATAAGAATTCGTTGAGAAAATAAACATTAGGTTGAGTGTCAGATTGTCAGGCTTGTCTATAAGGATGTTATCTTAATTCTGAGCTCTAAACTAGCGACTCCCAAATTAAGGTTCACGTTCCCTTTGGAAACTACTAAAGGTGTAAGGAAGAGCATGAGAGGAGAATTCTCAAATGGAAAGGGCTACTCGGTCAGTTTCTTTAAGCATATTTTCAGAGGTCATTATGTAAGGGAGTGGTTAAGTGTTTTTCAAGCACACGTGCTTTTAGAAGGAGAAAGGCTTACAAGAAGATTGACACTCAAGCAAAAAAGTGATTTTCTTCTTAGAAAGACCATATATCTTGTCAAGTAAGAGTCGGCAACCTGCGGCTCCTTTGTGATTGCCAATCTGGAATTGTGCTACAGATTCGTTGCGCACAAAAATCCTGATGTTGATGTAGACTCTTGGGTATTTCTGTTTGCAAATTAGTCAGCCAACAATATGACAATACCTCCAGTTTTGGTTTCAAGTACCACGTTGGACAGTAGGGAACTTTTGCCCCTCATAAAGCGCAAAATTTCTAGATATGTTGTGTGCAGCATCGCACTTCAAGTGATCATTTGCATTGTGATCATTTGGCAGCTTGTTATTGTCCTATCTAGTAGTGGCAAATCATAAACTGAGTATCAGGAAATTTACCGAGCTTTTAGCACATTTCCACGATATAGAGAGTATGGTTCTAAAATTTTTCCTTAGAACAAATCCCTCAGATCCTCGTTTTCTCACACTATAACTATGGAAGAATGTATTGACACAGATTGGTGTAGTACAAAAGTTTCTTATTCCACATTGCTTGGCTTGAAACACATGAATTTTTAATATAACAAACAATACTTGTGTTGGTTCACATTTTTCAGTTGTTAGTCATAAATCTAGCTCCGAACAATTGTGGCTACCTGTGCTTTCCGTTTGGTAAAGAAAGTTGAAATGGTTCATTAAGTGAGTTTCCAATCATGCTATAAACATTGATCTATCTCGAGTAATCCCAAGTAGAAAATTACAGCAACAGTAATTTGGCAAGGAGTATTTGCTAATCGTTCTTTGATAGTAATGAGGGTGTTTAAAATCAAGAAGCATTGCTAGTCGCTAGCAAAATTCTTAGCATATCAAATTTTTAGTGCACTCCTCCTTGAAGCTTACTTCAGCGAAGGTTTTCAAGCCTGCTCCTATAAAGTCTTCACATGTTAGGCTGCCAAATTAAAGATATTTCAAATTCATTGACGTGTAAATTTTTTTAACGCTGTAGAAGCAAATCAGAAAGAGCAGTCAAATCAGAAAGGCTTTTGAATCCTATATCTGAACTACCATCCTTTTGCCTAAACTCCCAATACTCATAGCAACCTTTAACAATTTATATCTGATATAAACAAAACTAGCAAATGCCGTCAATATTGAAAATTTACTAACCTTTGTCTTCATCTGTTTCAAAGCGCTACTTAGGAGCTATTGGATAGACAATCAGCTACTTATATCGAAATAATGTGCAATTACCAACTGTAATAGCTGATTACAAGTGAATTTTTGTGCAAAGTACTTCAGCAATCAGTCATAACTACGTTGAGTAATATTGGGGGTTCCTCTTGCGAAGGTCACAAGAGCTTTGTGGGCATATAGGGCAAAGTCCTGTTATAGGGACGGCTATATTGTTTTACAGAATGGGCATAATTCCTCTTTATATGTTACCTAGTTGAACAATCCCAATCTTCTTATTGCCGCAGACCGTTTAATGTTTGATATTATTACTGTAGCCCCATGGACGTAGGAACGAGGGAGCACAGGTGCCACGTGCTTCCACCCACTTTTAAAGCTTCGGGCAAAGTGCTCGCTTTCATGTAATTTAGTTGAGCTCCTTGAAAACTTTGAAGATGTGAAAATAAATGGAAGAATATGCGTTTCCAGGGATTTCAGAATCTCCAAGTTTCAAAATTTCCCGGGGGAGCATGCTCCGGACCCCTAGGTCATATATATTCAAGGAAATTCTCAATGTTAACTCTTTTCATCATGCAAAATGTTTTGTCGTTTCATTAATTGTTTTACCCCCAGAAAAAATGGTCAATCTCACTTGAAGAAACGCGGCCAAAGGTGTCCCTCAATCCATGTGCCCCCCACTTTCATAATGCTTCCTACGTCCCTGTGTGGCTCTGGGAGGTCATTACTAATACTTAAGGCCACGCCTATCTATGAATCTAACGACCTAACAGTGATAGGCCTTTGATGTTGGAAAATGAGACCAAGCAATGACCAAGCAATGAGAAAAAATATTGTTTTTGTGAGTTAAGTTTTATTGTTTTACGCATGCCAAAAGCCAAAGAATGTTGGTTCCCCTTGCCAAAAACCCAACACTTTAGCATTCAAAGTAAGGACGTAGAAAGCGTTCGAAATTTAGGAGGAAACAAATCTTCAAAGACACACTCACAAGAAAAAGGGCAACCGTGTTAGGTGAAGGGGGCACTATGCGTGAAACATTGCGAAAAATGAGGGGGATCATACGCTCTCTGTATTACCCAGTTTCTACATCCATGAATCAAAGAAAACTTAGCATTTTTGGTATCCCTTCTGCCAAACGAACTGAGCTGTAAAACACATGCATATCATCAATGAGAAACAATACGATAAATGCAAGGCGGTGAGCAATACAGACAGGAGTATGGTCAGTAATACAGTAATTAAATCAATACTATGTTTGTTAGATTGAAAGCCGGCTGAGAAGCTTTGAGGGACGCTGTCGCCGCAGAATCCTCAAAATCCGGTGGGAACAATATGTCACCAATAGGGAGGTGAATAAGCGAGCGGGTGTCCGCTGCATTGTGGAAGAGGTAAAGAAGAGGCGGTGGAGGTGGCTGCGCCATGTGCTCCGGATGAGGAAGACGAGACCTACACACGTCGCTCTCCGATGGACGCCTCCAGGAAAAAGGAGAAGAGGTAGGCCACTGGGAACATGACGAAAGACCATGGAGGAAGAAATAAAGAAAGCAGGCAAGACGTGGAAGGAGATCGAACAGATGGCCCAAGACCGTAAAGTATGGAGAGGCTTTGTCAGCGCCTTATGCTCCACCGGGAGCGAAGAGGACTAAGTAAGTTAGTATGTTTGTTAAGTATGGAAATGTCATAAGAGATGAAATGAAAATGATATTGGCCCTAATTTCCTTAAATCAGGGGTCACCAACTTCCGCCCCAGGCTACCACCCAATCTGGTCCCAGTGCTTTCGTAAAAATTGCACCTATTTTTGAAGTAATATGTTGTTTTGACAAAATACTAATGTTTGTTTTACATTTTGTAGTCTTTCTAGCCTGCCCATTTCATATTCTCATAGCTGAACTGCACTTTGCTAGATAGGACTCTGTATAGCCAGCATTTGGCCAGGGGTGTGTGGGGTGTGACACCCCCTAAACATTGAAAGCCTGCATTTTGTCGGGCAAATGCCAAACAAGATATCCTCAAATGTCAGGCAAAATAAAATACTAAGAATTTATGTCTTAATTTCTCGCTTTGCTAAAAGACTTTTTCAGACACAAAGAGGAGTTTTTGGTCTGATATCATCGCATCCTATTGCGATTAATATCCACAGCCCTGGCTACCCACGAGCAATAGCTGACGCTTCTAAAAACATTTTTGTTTTATTTCCATTATTATGAACTCTCTGCGTAGAAAGTTTGCAACGTAGTGGCAGAGTGTTAAGTGCATTCTATCGCTTTCTTTTGGTCTTGACGCACAAGCATTCGACAGCAAAAGAGAGGATGACGCAGCTTTTCCTATTCTAGTTCTAAGTCCCCAAAATTCCATAAGTCAACGCGAGATATCAGTATTTCCTTCTACAGATAAATCTCAATGACAAAAACAACCCATATTCTATGGGATAAGATGGGGGCAAGTTTTGCCCCGAAGCCTCTTTTTAACTGGATTCGTAAAGGACTTGTCGTAAGGATTTGTCAATAGTTTTCATAAAGGATTTTTATCAATAGTATTTGGTAGTGTCGATTAAAGATGTGAGGGAAAAAATGGAACATTTTCAATGACTATGATTCTCGTCGTAGCCCTTGTTCTTCCAGCCATATTCTGTTTTGAAAAGCGGCCTTTTCCGACGTTCTTGTGGGCGTGGTCCTAAAAAATCTTTCTCGGGGAAAGGCCCCATATTCCTTATTTCTCATGATTTCTTCCATGCTTTACAAATACCTCATGGTTAGTCATCATAAAACAGCGTGAAAATGATTCTCCTAAACTACAAAACATAATTTGAAAATATCTCTACCAAGAATGCCCACAATGAAATTTCCATTGGGAAGTGACCAAAATATCGGACAAGATTTTATACACCGCCCAAAGAAAAACACTTTATGCCCTTGCATCTTGCCCCAGCAAAATGTTGCATAGGGAATTTAGTCTCGAAGCCCAAAAGGTTGGTGACCCCTGTTCTGAATCTTCAAAATTTGATGATTCAGCTGAAGTCTAACAATTTGTGGTATTGAGATGGATACACCATAGATCAATGTGTAGTTGCTGATCAGGAGCTTGCTTCATAAAGTAGTAGCGTAACAGAAACACTGAGGGCCCTTAGGAATTCAATGAGATTGGGGTCGATTAGAGGCTGTTCAATAATTACGTCACGCTGAAATTGCCCAGAGGCACGCTCTGAATCACGAAAAATGTGTAGAACTACGATAGAGATTAGCCTGTCTCTATTAGAACTACCCACCACCTAGGTGTGACCTAATTATTGAACTACTCCACAAAAATTCAGTAAGATTGGGGCCCCATCTTATTTTCACTCCAAATAACACAAATGGTCTATTTCTAGAAATCTTTGAGGGGGCTTTTCAGCACTTTGAAATATTTGGGGCTCTTGGGAATTGTCCTAACCCCAATCTACATCGGTTACGCCACTGTCACTAAGGCCCTCCACTCCACATTTCACATTTTAGACATTGACTTTGAAGAGTAGATTTTCTATTCAAATTCTCCTCCCATTTCTAACATCGTAGCATAGCGGTACGAAAGTAATTTCTTCTAACTAACAGTAGGTCTTTCCCAATACTATTCACTGACATTTAATAAAAAGCTAGATTTTGGAGACTGGGGTCTACTGAAATTCGAAGTTTTACAAGTCTTTCAATTCCAACTGTGAGAGCTTGCCTATATGTTCCCAGTAAGCGGGCTAGCCCTATTGCCGAGATAATTAGTTGTCCTCTTCACATATCTTCGTAACGTAATTTTTGTCTATTTAAAGTTCAACTCTCTAAACACTGTTTTTACCTGCTTTTGACACGATTGAGGCAAGTCATGCATCATGAAAGATGACACAAATAGCTAAAGAGTAAAAAAATATGATTATGTAATTCCAGAATGCGTGCTGTGCAGCAATACATTTGCAGTGTGGTCAAATTTACCCCCGGCAAGCGGGCTGGAAACTTATATCGGAAAATTAGTGTCCCGCCCCGTAGTGAATCAGAGTGATCTCGATTACCGGGCAAGCCCGCATTTTTATATAAAGAGATACAAGCATTCCTATAGATTTCTCAATTCGGCGAGATATCGCTAAGCGAGGTAGCCCACTTACTGGGAACCCATAAACAGGCCCTGAGATGGTTAACATAATGTCTATGACATTAAGTAGAGCAAGTTAACTATTTTCTTTAGTTGCGTTACTAAGTGGGAGCTGCAAGGGGTCTCTATCTATCTTTCCAGAGATGTTTTTGGCTCCCTAACTTCCTCTCAATTTATAAAATGATCAAAGCATAGACAAAAGGGAGAAAGCAAACACAGTTGAGCCCCCATAAGTCGATTACCGGTTAAGTCGAACTCCGCCGATCTCGAACATTTTCTCATTTCTCTTGGTTTCATTATCCTTTACAGGGGCAGATTTAGAAAACTTCATGACTGTCACACATAGGGCGTGGCTTGTTAGTAGGCGTGGTCAAACTAAGGAATTCTGCGACTGTTTGCTGTGGGGCTGGCGAAGATAGTCAAAATAAATTACACATGTTGAGGACGTAAATATTACACCATAACACACATTAAAATTAAGCATGTAATGTAATGTAATGTAATGTAATCAATTATTTATACACGAACAAACATAGCCCTTCAGCAACTAAAATATTACATATTCATATATACAACTTAAATAATACATTAAGAAAGAAAAAATTAACAGGCATAATACTAATATTGCTGGTCTTCCAGGGGGTCGTGTTTTCAGTTATTATTTTTTATCAGCCAATAGATGTGCT
>WIPJ01000400.1:885721-897392 GCA_018155075.1 Cassiopea andromeda
TATATATCCTTGTTCTTATTGTTATTTCCCTTTTTTGTAGATCAATTGATCATCTCTTTATGAACTTGTAGTATGTTTCTAAGTAGTTTTAACAGACCAGCCATCTATACATTGCGTATACTCTAGTAAGATGTATGATTGTATTATTTAGTGATTGATGAATGAAATGAGGTTTTTTAAAAAATTATTATTAGTCTGTAAGGCATCTTGTCTCTGTGAGACATCGGAATATTATCTACAAATATTGACTCATATCCCTCATAAACAACAAACATATTTTCAAATAACAAATATTGACTAATTTTCATCTCACCTTGCTCACAAGACATTTAGCTGCCTTTTCGATATTTATGTCTTCTTTTGCTGAAGTTTCATACCATCCAACAAATCCATTTTTCTCACAGTATGTATCTATTTTTGAAGGGTCATTTACAGCTCCTTCTTTTGGCTGGTCGCACTAAAATTGAAACATTTCATTGTGATTCATAGAATTTGAGATACTCCAAAACAGGCTGAATGCCAACCAAAATTTAATAGTCTCTAACTTGATCGCAAAATCATACATTTTCTCATATGTCATTGGCGTTAAATTATACACACTTCTTTTTTATACAGAACCTAGCTCAAGGCCTAGTTCTAAAAGTTCCCTAGTTTTGGACCTCTTTCCATCAAATTATAGTACCCAGAGTTCCTTAATAGTTATTTAATTTTAGCTGCATATGTAGTGCCATAAGAGTGGCACAGACACAAAGAAACACCGAAATTCACTTTTGATTTTAACTGGAATTCCAGAATAAAAGCACATATAAAGTAGAAAAGAATTTTTATAAATGTATCTATGCGAGTTTTGGCTGCAAATAAATGGAACCGGCTTCCTAATTCTTGACTATTTGCAGCAACAAAAGTGTTCACATTGAAAAGTTCCTTACCATAGGTTTTTTCCGCAAGTAGTATAAGCCCTTTAAATATTTCTGCCTTCTACATGTAGGATACTTATAAATTGACTCCTCATAAAAAAGCGTGTATCACTATAGCACAAGCTGCTCTTCTCTGCAAATTTCTAATGAACTATCCTACCTCTTTCATGCATCTCACTGCACAGAATTGCTTTATAACTACTCAATAGAAGGAAATTTCAATGAAAGAGTAGAACTAACATATAATATACTAATGGTGATACACAATGAGGTACAAAATTCAATAATAATGCGCATGCATCTTAGCCTTGGAAGCTACGCAAAATTCAGCATCAACAGGTGCAAAATGATGATATATTTTGGTAGTTTATTTATGAATACAAAAAAGAAGATTAATGGAGCATGCTGGATCTGGTTTTGTAGAGCAGATGTCCCTAAATATGATGAGAAAATGTTTATTCTCAGGAATTATGATTTGACCAAAGCCCTAAGCACAGAGCGCTACATAAATGTAAACAAAGGTAGAAAGAATAATACAATAGCTAAAATGAAAAGCACCCAACAAAAATACTACTAGAAAAACTTCTGCAAGTAACAAATCCTTTGTATTATTACAAAAATGTCTAAAAAGCCTTGTCAGATATTAAATCTGACAGCAATTCACAGAGGGCTATTTGGCTGCTATACTCTCCATTCGGGTCCTACAATATATTTACCCATTGTTTTTATTACAAATCCTATTTTTTAGGGAAGAAGTTGTTGTTATAATTGATATATTAACAAAATAATAATCATTTGAGGGTTCAAAACCTATGTTTACATACATTTATCGTTATATTGAATATTTGTCCTTACATTGAATCGTGGTACTGCTATAGTGAGCTATATTGAAGTTTTAAACCCACAAAGAGTCCCAATGCGAAACATAACCTTCCCATAGCATCACCTGATGATCACTATTATCAACTGATGATGGCATCTAGTAAAATTTTTACCAATGAATTTCATGAATTTAAGTGACTCCTTCATTAATTCATGCCCAATGTCTTTTCAGGCTTGGTATGTGGATTCCCAGGAGAGTCCACACACTAAACCCATGGAAATTTGAACATCGTATAAAAACATCATTCAGAAAATACCATGGTGTAGCATGTGGACTTCTCTAGTTTTGAATATATTTAGGACTGAAGTGGATTTTGCAGGCAAAATATGTGCAAACTTAGACTACACTCGGTCAAAATGTCGACATAATATTACTTTTACGACCTTGAAAAAGTTATGACAACCAGGTAAATGAAGTTGTATGACTTATAAAATGTCTGTTGTATGGTAATGGCTTACTAAAATCGAACAGCCCTCTTCAATGGACTCAAATATAGGTCTACAGGGTTTCTTAGAAAAAGTATGACGATTATAATCTGTAGTGAATTTCCTTGACTTCAGAATTGATTAAACTTTTGACCTAATTCTTTTGCAAAATGCTAGAAAATACATTTGCTTTGAGAATGTTATGTTAGAATTTTCATTTGAAAGACATAATTTTTCACCACTTGAGAGCCAGCAGCCAACTGTGCGATTATAGTGAAAGAGGTCAAAAATTTCAATTTGAAAACATTTATTCATTAATGGACTTCAATCTCCAATTTCTGTAAATGATAATATAGATTTACATGCGATAATTAATTTCTGGTAGGCCATCCAAACAAAAAAAACCCATGAAAGTTCCATAGAATTCATAGGAATACATCACAATGGTTCAGTATAGCAATAGATTGTCCAAGCACAAATCCGTAATTCACTACTTGCACGATGAAAACAATATCCTCCTTTGATTAAATTTACCTTATTTGCAAGCAATAAACATGGAATTGGCTTGCTATCTGCTAATTGCACCTTTGTATCCAAGTCATGCTTCCATTTTGCAACCGCATCAAATGTTGATTGCCTAGTTACGTCAAATACAATAAAGCAGCCAACTGCTTCCTTGTAATACACCCTCGTCATGTTTCCAAACCTCTCTTGACCTGAAAGCAGCAAAAGCATCAATTTCAAACCTTTTAATCAGTGGGGACTTCTAACCGGAGCTCAGGGGGGAGGAGACACGCAGTTTCAAAAGCCCCCAAGTTGTGTATTGACCGTGCTTTTCAACGTGCTTTGTATTGCAAAACTATGAGCGTTGCAGTTTTACTTGATAATTGAGATATTGACTATATATGATAGTCAAAGCTGTAGCATCACATTAGCAATTTTGAAGATATGGGCGTGGTTGCAACTTAGCTACACCTTTCTATGATGCTACACCTAGAGCCCCATAGAAAAAATTCTTAGAAACTACCACTTTCAGTAAAATTCTATGCAGCATACTCACAACCAAAAAAACGAAAACATCATTTCAGGTCTGTTCATAATGATCATTTCATCAGGGGTGGTACCAAGAATTTTCCAACGGGGGTCTGACAATTTTTAGAATGAGGTAAAAAATGCGGTTAAAAGGGAAACAACTGCTAAAAGATACAAAGGAAAAAGGTCTTCAACTGCTAACGGTGGCTAGCATCTTCCAAAGGGGGAGCAAAGGCCCATAGTCCTTTGCTAGTGCTGTCATCTGCATTTTGTGTCCCATCTAGAGAGTCTGATGGGGAAAAATTACAACATTACAAATGGAAAAGGCAATAGCTACCCAAAGTTGAGCTTTTCAATACCCACCTAAAAATAAATAGCTCTCTCTTCACCCTCTCTCTCCACTTCTGTCTAGGTGCAGTGCTCCAAAAGAGCTTGGTAGTTATGGATTTTCCTAGATTTCCGTCTTTTTTGGCTTTTACTATGCTACTTTGGAACCTAAGCAGTCCTACCTCATCCTTAACTGAAGTGCCCTTCAAAACACAGAATGTTTTCGCAAGCTCTATATATCTATAAAGTTCTTGGTGGAATAATTGTTGAAATGAGTGAGTTAGAATAATGAAAGGTAGTGTTTGTCTTATGAAATAATACACAGACAGCACATTCTTGATAAAAAGGAGGTGTCTTGCAAGAACGTTATGTAGCTAAGAGGGGGGGGGGTATCAGATCTAGTGCAACAAGTCATTACATGCTAGTGTGGGATTCCAATTGGCGAGTGTTTCCTTTATGAACTTTCCAAATGCTCCCACATGTGAACTGTGGAACTAAAGTTGTTCATTAAACCAAAACAAGGGTTTTATTATATTCTCAGTGGCAAAAATGAAATAGGATAAAGTCACCTGCAATGTCCCAAAGTTGAAGCCTTATCAATGTTTTTTCATCCCAATTCAACACTTTCAAGGCAAAGTCAACACCAATCTATTTAGTTTTAAGGATAAAATTCTTTTCTTCATACCTACAACATTGTAAAAGTGTAAGCAACTATAAGCATAACAGCCCTCTGAATTTGGCTCAGCATTCAGCAATGCTGGCCAAACTCACTCCCTCATTGTAATGGTGTGGCTGGCCTCATTTCACAAAAGGCAGGCATGCACAAAGATATAGATGCACCAAAAACACTAGATACTACTCAAATGGAAATACTGGTAAAAGGGAATGCTCATATATGGGCTCAGTATAGGAAATTATGGGAGGTGCTGATACTAATGATTATGCTGTATTGTTCTCTTCTTCTTTGGATTCAGAGGGCTGGCACTATAAATAAGGGTGACAAAAAAAGTGGGTTTAGCAAATCCTGAGCTGATGATTAAATGAAATTTCAAGAGCAGGGCCAAAAATGTTCAAACATTGACAAAGTATGAAGGAATCAATTTTTAATAATACTTAAGTTTACTTCATCTATTTGAAAGAAAGTGGACTGCAAAGAAAGATTACTTCATATATGTGAAATCCAAGAACTTCTAAACTGTTGAACTCATTGCCACCCACTACTCTACCTGAATCTACAATTTGTCAGTCATCTTTTAAATCTAGCATCAACAAACTTGATCTTGTCTCCCTCTCTACTTAAACTTCCTCCATTTTCTCAGTTTTTGCTTTTGGGGCTTTGTTATAGGTCCTACAGCCTTTCCCCAACATTACTTACTAAAAACAAACAGTAACATAAAAAACTGCTAATGTTTAAATGAATGGGGAAGAATGGAGTTTAGCCATTTCTTTAAGGATTAACTGGGTGAGGGGGGCAGGCAAAGTAGTACAATGCAAAGTTTAAAGACTCCAATCTAAAAATGCTTTTAATAACACTTTCAAAAACTGCTTTATTGAAAATATTAGAATGGACACTTTTAGCTATAATTGGACTTTTTAATTGTAAATATTTTGTCTTTTGCATAAAAATTCCCATACATATATATTTATTTATTATTTTATATAAAAATTAAGCTTTATCTACTCCATATTGTACACTGGGTGTAAACAAGCAGTTTGTTTAGTCCTGTTACATGCTTAGTTTGTATACATAATCACCATGCTTAGGACCATGTCACTAAGGCAACTGCTTTTTTATTTTCTGGTTTACAGATCTGCTGAAGCTTGTTTTTTGAAATTCTTGTTTTATTTCTAAACCTCTGATGTGCAAAAAGCAATGAAAACAATGTTCTTATAAAAAACACAAATGAGAAAAACTGAAAAAAGAAAAGCAAACTTAACAAATGAGCACAAATGTGTTGCAGAAAGAGGCTCTTCCTTTATCACCTTTGATTCAAAGTGGCCTAATCTGCATGGTTTTCTGTGAAAATTCTAGCTGGGGCAGCTCAAAAATGAACCAATATTTTACATGGAAAGATAAAGAAAATACTTGAGATTTTATTTCTGACATAACTGAGAGTATATCAGAACTTCAAGGTAAGTAAGTTGAAGAACTCTTTGCTGCACTTTGTTATCACTGTGGACAATGTAATCCCTTAGATGAAGAGGCACAAAAACTGCAAGACTATGGCATTGTGCATTCAATTTGTTCTTTTTGTCTTTCCTCTGGGAGAGAAGTGTCTGTCAGAAATTCCACAAGGATGAAAAATTCAACATTTTCATAATGGAAAAACAACTCTCCTTTAAACATTTTTTTAAATCTTCTGTTATTCCTAAAGTACATATAAAAAAGCTTTCAAACTGACTTTTATTATATTTTTTACAGTTCATCCTACACCATTAAACTTTTCTAAAAGTCTGCAAACCAGAAAATAAAACAACAGTCACCTAAAATGAAATCATGCCAATATGGATTAAGCTATAAATGCTTTAATATTTCAATGCTCAAAGCTAAACTTTTTAATACAACCGATGCTGATTTCCATTCTTTGAAAGGATACTGTTGCTCTGTAATGTACTGAAAAAAAGTTATGGACATATCGTTTTATAATACTAGTCTTTCCAGTTCCCAAATCACCAATGACAAGAATTTTGTATAAGTGTTCTTTCTTTTCCATAGTTCTTTTGGCGGTATGTCCAAACTCTGCAATGAAAAAAGAAAAAAAATTCATAGCATAGTAGCACTAAGTACTGAAGGTTTTTCTTCATAACATACATGCTATAGTAACATACAGTAATCTAATGGCACATATCATGATATAACATCAGGTTCAAATCAATAAATTCTGCTTGGTATATAGATGACATGAATTTCAGATGTGCTACTGACAAGATACAAAAACTAAGAAATTATAGCCTGAAAAATCTACTTAAATAAATTTAAATACTATAAATACACTTTCTTGAAGTTTAGAACTTCAAAATGACTTTTATATGCTATCACAAGATGTGGCCTGAACTGACGTCAAAGTTGTTGGAGAATTGCATTGTATTTTCCCTTATCAAGTACGGTCTATGTGGCAACTTTAATCTTTTCTGGAGCACATGCAGGCATGGACAGTTATCCAGTAATGAAATTGTGAAACCTGATCCCAAAAACAGACTGGTAGATGGGCATCCTACAGCTATCTCAAGTGCAGTGTGCATTTGGGGTTTTGCGTTTAAAAGACAGAGATTTTTATTTGTGAAATTTCCATACACTCACGACTTCTGCTTTTCAAATATAGAGCTTTAAGAGTGTATTTGGATGTGAATCTGCACTTAGGTTTCATATGACAATAAAAACACTTTCTAACTAGCTTCCTTCTTTAACTTTGGTAGATTTGTCTCTGATGAAGATGTGCAAGTTTGCAAACAAGGTATTCTTCCATTTTCTTAAGTTCTATCATTAAAAGAGTCTCTGAAATAAGAAAATTTATTTATCTTGGTATTTGAAAGCTACAATCAAGACACAAGTTTGCTTGTCTAAATGCCTCTCTCTTTGAAAGACAGGAATCTCTCATATTAGCAGGGCATTTACTACAAGCTACTGCATCACCAAAGGAGCAGATGTCAATATTAGGGATGCCCAAGCATATTTTTGAGTGAAGGGGCTAGAGATG
The DNA here is from genome assembly GCA_018155075.1 of Cassiopea andromeda. Classification (NCBI taxonomy): domain Eukaryota; kingdom Metazoa; phylum Cnidaria; class Scyphozoa; order Rhizostomeae; family Cassiopeidae; genus Cassiopea; species Cassiopea andromeda. Next base: position 893,004 of record WIPJ01000400.1, read on the forward strand.
AGTGGCAAGATCCTATTGGGGTGTGGAAGTGGGGGTCAAGGGTGGAGCCCCCTCAAATATCTACAACAACACTCTTAGATTGAAAGAGAACCCTTTTTAAATATAAGAAAACATAATGAATATCTCAGATAGATAAGGATATCTATTATATGACATTACACACTAGCAAAATATTGGAGGGGGAGGGAAGCTGCAGCTCACCAGCCACCCAGCACCAGCATGTCTGAATAGTACCTCAAAAAGGAACCAAAATCAAAATTCTTACTAATACTTGAATTTCATATGGAATACATTGAAGTTGCTTTCTATTTACTGTCTTAGCTTCCTTCAGAGCCTATGTATATATAATGAAATTGAAAGGAAATAACTTCAATTTCTTCAGTCAGGCATGGAACCACCAAGTAAAAAGTGAGGGGGGCTGAGAAGTCAATAAAATTACTATTTCCTCAAAATTGCTTGGTGGCATCATACTTATCAATGATAATTGATTAGCTCTAAATAGTCCAATAGTAAGAGGTTTGCATCAAAAAGATAATCTATGACCCATTTTGCTAAAGGAAAGCACTCATGAAAACATATAAATGTATGATCAGGTTAATAAAATTATGTGATTTTGCATTCAATAATCTCATGTATGCAAACCAACAGCATGCACTTCAACATCTGATATACCATATTTTCTCCACTGACTGTACCACGATAAAGCACTTACTATTGATTTGGAATCCTAACTTATTGTATCTCTCAGAAGAGCTATGCAATGCAAGGGCTAGTTCTGATGTGAAGGGATTTCTTTACATTCTCCCCACTTATTGTACTTCCATACATGCACTTACTATTGAATGGAAATCATAGCTTACTGTATCTCTTAGTAGAGCTATATCACTGCACAGACTAATTTTGATGCCATAGAGCATATTTAGAGCAATGGAATCCAGTCTATATCAAGACCTTTTTGGAACCAGATTTGTGGCTAACATAAACCTCTATAAAAACTTGTTCATTGTAATTTGGCAAGCTTTGGCATGTTCATGAGCATTAATATCAAGTCTAATGAGACTGCCATGCAGTTTGTGTTTTTGCAAAGGCTTGTTTTCTGTAAGTGAATTCTTGTTGGATACACAGCCCCATGGAATTTGAACTGAGCTTATTAAACAGTTTGGACACCAACTCAAATTATAAGCCAATTCTTAAGGAAAAAAGTGGGTACAATCTGTGCTGAATACCAGAATGCATACTGGAATGGGAGAGTTCATAAATTTAAAATGACTGATATTGAAAATTTTTCACATTACTAAAAGTATAAATGTAAGATAGTTTCAGCATAGATGCTTAAAGAGCTAGAAAATGATAGTGTACTCTTACCTTCGGCAGGGAAAGTATATCATATCTACCAATATTCCAAAGTCTCCCAAACTCTTCTCAAACCCTCCCAAACCCTTGATTAGACAGAACCCAGAACCCTAAACCACAAATCCGCTACAAAGGGTATCCGAGCGACTGGCATGGAGCTTATCTGTTTGTCCCTAGATTCAAAACATGGTTGAAAGCTCAATAAGAGTTTGGCAACATTTGAAATGTGCCACTACAGAGCTCTGAAAATTCGGTAGTGGTACACTGAGTTGCCAATAGTCTCTTAATTCGCATTATTATGTATGACCCAGTTAACATTTGAAATGACCTTTAATGTCTTCCTCACATTACTTACGGCACAAACTCCGCTCATTTTCTCATGATAACTTCATATTGCTACTAGCTCCTCCATAAATGAAAATCATATAATAAATCATACTTACCCTAACTTACAAATTGCCTTGCGAATTTAATTTTCTTTTTAGTTTACTGTACTTGCCAAGTCTCTTCCTTCTACAGCTAGTCATGTGAAAGTCAAGGAACATCACAGGGAAACAAATGAAAGATTGCAAAAACAAAACTGACGTAATCAAGATGGCATCGAGAATTAGGGGGATTACCACTAGACAAATTGCTCTACATAGAACAAGATATTGACCTGAAACCTGGCTTGGTAAATCATCTGACAAGATAAGCAAGATTATGAAAAGATGCATTGGGTGTAGCTATTCGTCTCAATGGAAGCAACAAAATGGGCCTTTGGTTTACATCTAGGGGAAGCCTCCCCACGCAATCTTCTAACTAGCAAATACTTACCTCTGTATTTGCTACGACATATTCTCTACTATGCCGAACTATAGACTTAGCTATTTTCTTCTTTCAAAGTTGCATTATCTATGCAAAAACGAGAGAGATCGTGCAAGGTTAATTTCTAGTAAGCACTATGAACAATAAGTAGATTTTGTGATTAAGTACATGTACGCTATAGCACAAAAATTAATTTCCCCGAAAAGCGACAAAGAAATTACTATTTTGAGAAAATCACAGTTGGAAATTGCGAATTGCTTCAGGTAACACCTTGTAGTAATTACAAGGGCTAGAATTCCAAAATGACATCAAAACACTTTTGCAATATTGAAGAAAGATGCAAAAATGCACTGTCTTTCTGGAACAAAATTGTCAAAAGTCAATTGGTACAAACAGTCCATGCCCAGAGGCACATGCAATCGCACGTGCGCTTGTCCATTCACGTGCAAAAGCTAAAGCACAATCGAAAGATCGCCTCTGACAACATCAATGTTAACCTTGCTATCGCACTTGTCAAATGCCAACTTTCAGTACGTCGCGTTTCATCGGACCTCTGCGCTACTGCTCACAACTCTCATGCGTCGTAGTATTCATGCTCCGCTTCGTAGTATTCATGCTCGGCTTCGTAGTATTCATCTCTTCATGTTCGATATCTTTTATACTGGGATCTTATATGTCACATGCAGCTCTAAATAAGTTAGAGCAATCACATTTGTACAAATGAACGCAAGTGCACAATGTTTTTCAAATCATGGACTGATGCAAACTGTCAATATGTGCCAACAGGCAAAGCCAAATTTGAAGTTTTCCCTCTTAATGCTGCAGTATTGTTTCCCTGGATGCACTTCCATTTGCTGCGCGATACTAGAGCTCCATCATTACTGCCTCTCATGGGCGTAGGAGGATTTAACATTTAGGGGAGGGGGGCTGTAAACTTTCTATCCGAATGAGCAAAGAGATTATGGAAACAACCCGGGCATCTTTCAAGGAAACATGACTACGGGATCCGCCCTTGTAAATCAGGGTGCATTCCATTAAATCCGGGTGCACTTCACAAGAGTTTTCAGTGTGCTTATTTGAAATAAGCAAAATGCTCATTTGTGATCGCTTCACGAATTTGCGTGAAGGTGAAATGTATTGAGAAAATAATCTGAAAATCATCGGTAGAGAGAAACATTGGGGGCTTTGGGGCGAAGCCCCCAGAAAATGTTTGCTAGTCACACACTTCAGACTGTTGCGAAACATAAGAAGCATCTTTTGAGCATATTCATCTAGGTCAAGCTTCTTGGAGAAGGGACTTTAGTACTCATTAGTTTTAGATATTTCCTTAGTTGAATATTGATCTGCTCCTGGATGAACAACTAGTTTGGAGAAGCTAACTTATCAGACCAAAATGCTGTTTTTTATTGGCAGGAGAAGGACGTCCAATCGTAGCCCAGTGATGTGCCACACCACTATTATGTCAGCAATGCGCCAATGATTCTTAAAATTCAATTATTCAAGGCCAATAAGCCGACCCAGTGGGTTTTTCTCTCTTCGTTTATGCAGTACATATTTGGCGCCTACCTACATTGCATGCATCCTGGCTTCCAAAGGCTCCATTTCGATCGTAGCTCTCTATTGATTTCCGAAGCATTAAGAACGACTATCAAGAAAGGCATTCTTGCTATAGTTATCAAACAAGCTTCAACTGTCCTTACTATTGGGCTAAAAGCCTTACATATTGTATTTTTGTCATTGAACGACTGAGAAGGTCCGCTAGACCCATAGTAAAGCTTTTTCTCCCTGTACCAGTAATGCCATTCTGGAAAAATTGCACGAATGAAACGAGTATCTATTCAAACAGGGGGGTTCCTGCCCCCTGCTCCCTAAACTTATGTTGCCTCTCATTTTTCATTATGTGTAATGTATCGGTGTAGTTACAAAGAAGGCTATTTATACAAGTGAAGGGAGAAATTGGAAGGCGCTCTGCTTGGATCGTGGCAATAATAGTATGAAGGTAGCAACGGAACCAAGGGATCCTGCATCTATCATGTCTACATGGGAAAAAGTAGCAATTACCAACAGATTTTTATTGAATCTGACTACATTGCCGAGCTACAATGCGCACATGCCACAACAGTATTGAGTAAACCTAAACTAACGCTAAATAGATAATGGACAAATCTGCCAGAAATAACATATAAAAATTTCAGCAATATTGAATATAAATATAAATAAGTATAAATA
>WIPJ01000400.1:900198-928792 GCA_018155075.1 Cassiopea andromeda
TATATATATATATATATATATATATATATATATACATCACATACATTTATATTTATATATTTATATATATGAAATGCACCATTTCGACTTAGAATGTCAGCCTTCAAGTAATTTTGAATGCAAAAGACACATTCATCTAAGCTTATCTTTAATAAAGAAAGAAAAGTAATTGTAACAATTTTGAGCAATGCAGTTCCTTAAGCTACATTACTAAGCATGCAAAAGCAATAATAAGAAAAGGAAGCAATAAGATAATTGAGAAAAGTCGAATGCAATATTTTATTGCCTCTTATGTAGTCATAACTCTTCATGGTACTAGGTATTCAATAATTTGTAACTGGCAAGAATACCCAATAGTGAAAGCGTCAAAATATTGACCTTTGGGAGCGAGGCATTGTTGTTTCCTGACTCCTTACACACATCTTTTTTGGGTCGCAATGGTTCTTTGACTGTCGGTCGAGGCTCTAGCGTGACAGGCTGCAGTAAAATGATATAGAATAAAATTATTTTCCTGCTTCATCAAACTAGGTTTGATAGCACAATCTTAATTAGATATAGTCAATCCTGCAAATAAACACGAATTTCCTAACGCCGGCCTAAGCACAGTATAGTATTACTTGGCTAATAAAGTAGATTAAGGTGACCCCCTGGGCTGATTCATTCATTCAGAAGCTTGAATCTACCCCATGCAAGACATATAGACACTGCAGAATAATCAAATTTACAAAAAAATTAAAGTTCACGATCAACGTACGTTGGTATTGCAAGTATAAGGCATGCATAAATGCAATGCCAGATATTCTTCAATACAGATATGCTTATCCTACAAATCCCAACACTCTTGTCTTTTGAATCAGAAAACAATGACTTTGCACAATCTCCACTCAAAAGTCAAGATCATTGATTTAAAGATCAAGTTAAACTTTAAACACCATACGCAGTGTACATTGTACAGTACACGTACACACGTATGGTGATATTGACTGGTGTGTATAAGAAAAGTTGAGTCTGGGTTTAACAGTACCTTTGGCTCGAGGATAAGTATTACGCTTTTCACGAATTTAGTGATACCATTTTTCAAACTTTATAATAAGTATCTGCTTTAGGAAAACTAATCCACCAGGGCTTTCTCTTTGATTATTTTCACAATAAAGGTAAAAATTATTATAAGGTAAAGGTAATCCCGTATACTTTAGTACGTAGGGGATTGCCTGTTACAGAGAACACTTATCCTGAGCCATCAGCAAGTGAGGTAGGGTGGCCAGTTCCTTTCCTCGCAGCTTTTATCTCCCCAGTGTTGCCGCTTGGTACCCATTCGCTGCTGGGTGAACAGTGAGCGAGCATTAAGTCAGGGCATCGAGTCGGACTCGAACCGTAGACCTTCCAAACGGGAGGCATGCGCTCAAACCGCTATGCCACATCGCCCATAAAGCTATATAAACAAGCTAAATATTATTGGAAGAGAGAGCCATGTGTATAGCTGTGTGAAATATACTTCCTGCTAAAAGATGCAAAGAAGATGGCTGAAAGAGGTATCTTAGGTACCACAGAGGTACCTTTGCTAGGCGGTGTCCCAAAGAGGTATCCAAGCAAATCGGTGCCCTTTTGCTCCTTTTGTCTCCCCTTACCCAACATCCTTCCCGGGTGCTTGCGAGCGAGGATGGAAGTAGTGAAAGTAATGATGAAAATATGGATTGGACGGGTGGAAGCAGCGCAAGTTGTATGACGGCTAGGGCTTTCACTAAAGTGTGGCACAGGATACTCGATATTATGTGGTTTGGCGCGTATATGGGTGGAAACAGTTACCAATGTGCTGTAAATAGGGTTTTCAACTACTTTTGGTATGTGCGCGGGTCGAAGCAGCGAAAATTGCACGGGGAATACATTCCCCCCACACTAGAAAGAATGCAGTTTGGCTTCAATGTACTATAAAAGACTTTTTGGCGCACTTTGCGCTACAGTAAATAATCATACCAGTACAACGTCTCCAACGCCTCCCTGGCATATGGAAAAAACGGCATCCTTTCCTTGGTACGCATATAAAGCCTTCAATTCATCTACCATTGTCTTGTTCCATTTTACACCAGTCCAATTCTTAAAGTGTGGGGGTCTAAAACATCGGTGAAAAATAACTTAAAACTCATTTAATTATCAAATGGTGAGAAACAGTGGATGAAGTTCAATTTTGAGAATACTCCTTATCAATTAAGTCCTGGCAATTAGAACTATGCTACTCTAAAACTTCGACTAAGTGCATTAACGGGAAACATAAAGATCAAATGAGAGAGCAAAGAAACTGCTACAATTCGATAGTTAAATTAAAGACTCCACAAAGAAAAAGTGACATTTTGCTACCAAATTAAGGCAATATAATGCATGTGCATTTCAGAGCAATCACATGATACAATAGTTATCTTCTTCTTGGATTCCTATATCAAAAATTTTCTTTTTGAACGAAGATCATGGTGAAATTTATTTATATCTGTTAGAATAAGCGTCAATTGTCAAACTCTTCTGCTTAAGGAGCCTGGGTTCATATTCTTTTTCTACTTAGAAAAAATAAAGATGTCAATGAGAAAAAGGAAATCTTTCACAAATTTAGCTCGCTTATGACAAAAATTCATTATAAATAGGATGACCAGATTTTGACTTTATTTTTCAATATTTTTGACCTAATTCTGACTTCTAGGTATTCCTGTATCAAACCTTTCCTAATTTCAACATAGAAACATACAATACACTTTCAGAAACGCTATTCTCCTAGCACTTCTTTAAACACGATTTTGCTGAGAAACAAAACACTTTGCTTTACCCATTCTCTAGATTTCTGTTAGTTTTTCAGTAGCGGAAAGTTGCACCAACACTCATTTCTTCACCTAAGGTCTTTTAAATTCATTCATTTGTCGCATTCAAAGATACAGGTTTGGAATTGCACAAATCTTCCTCAATGGAAAGCTCCTGAAACCCCGTGAGAGCCTTGAAAAGGGGGTATTTGACGGAAAATATTTTCTAGTCCACCAGTTGCACCAAATCCTAGTAGATAACAGTCACATCAGGTAATAATAAGTAGTAAAAAACGATCAGGCGCCACGTAAACGCATGTTTGCTTGGTTCAACACTATAAACTAAATATGGATATTTGTATTGCACCTAACATCTGACTTTTTTGACCGTATTTAGTATTTCTGACCTTATTCCAGGAAATAAGATTGTGACATCATTTGACCAAATTTGATTTTTAGATTTTTCGACCGTCCTATTTATAAGTAAAGTGATTTATGGAGGTTTTTGTGCTTCCTTGCCAACTAAGCACACAAGATTGACCCTACCAAACTATTTATTCAAGCAAAATTGCAATATAAGGAAATCATATTTTTCCTATAAGACTTCTTTTCCGATCCACTGCTGTGAAATTCTGCACATATAAGTCTCTTTTACAGAAAATATCATAATTGCTACTAGAAGCTCAACCTAACAAGGAGATTTAAGAGGATTTCAATAAATGTGATTGTAATTAAGGATTTCTAAGGATTTATAAAGAAATTTTCTTTCTACAAGGATTATTAAGGATTTAAAGAAGGCGTAAGAACCTTACGGATGAAACAATTATTATAAAAATATCGAATACTAAACGTACTGTGCATTTGTTTCAAGATTTCCATACTTTATAGAAAAATCCCTCGCTACTCTCACATCTCCTGTGATGCAGATCGATAGATTTACTGGTGGATAGTACATAATGAAATTCAAGCACATTTCGTCATTTGTTGAGAATCCTCCCTAAAGCAGAAACAATAGCAATGTAGAATTTGAGAAATAAATAGTGAAGTCTGTTTGCTTTGTACAGAAATACCATTTACTAGTAGAAAGAGTGCCAACTATGAGTGCATATACAACAAACACAAAGCCCTCAAGAGACATATTTAAATGAGCGCAACTGCCGGATTTCGACCAAATCCCAGCAGACATTTTAGTTTCTCCCTACTATCGCAAAATTAAAATCCTTTTACATCACAAGCAGGGTCTCCTGGAAGAAATTGCTACATTCGTGGCTTTTCACACCTCTAAATATCAGGAAGCGTGCGATGGAGTGCTCTTAGCTCGAAAATACAGCTAAAAAGTATTGGCGTCATGAAAATACTCGTTTCTTGAAAATTCCTTTAATTTCCAAAAATTTAGGACTTCTTTGATTATATTTCAATTACAAATAAGCAGTCGCAGTCCCTTAATTTATAGAGCAAAGTGAGCTCGAAATTGTAACGATGGCTTCTGTTCAATTGAAAGTGTATCAGGGCATACGAGTGCAATTGCATGCCTTTCAGAAGTGCTTCCAAATAAGACAATGAGAATAATTACAATTATTGCATCACTGCGGTCCATCGTGTTGTATCTGCAATAGTTGATAATTTCATCACCCTGAAAGGTAAAAAAACTGAAGATCATAACCGATATCAATGTAATACATATAAACATACATACATACATACATACATATATATATATATATATATATATATATATATATATATATATATATATATATATATATATATATATATATATCAAAACTTGCAAAAAAATTAAGAGAGAACAACAACATAATGTAAATGAAGGTATACTTACTGGCTTAAACAGAACTTCATTTCGAAGAAGATAAGTTTGCTGGAATAAGATGTTGAATAATTGAAAAACTGATATATTGATGAGGATGAAAATTACAAAATCAAAAATTCTTTTCTTGCATTCAACAAGGCAACTCATACTTATATTAAAAAACGAATCCATTCAACGATTTATTTCCAGAACATGTAATAGATATTGCAGCTAAAACATATCTGAATATTTGATGCCTTATGTGATGTACTCTTTTATGGATCATTCTACATGAAATGAATAAGGGTTCTGAACTCTTATTAACCTAATTTTCTCAAATTTCTTTCGAATTAGAAAACTTTGTCCACTGTAAGGCTTGGCTTTCTTGCGTTGTGTAGAGTTTCAATTCAGCGTGATGTAATTCCACATATGCTGGTGAAATAAACTAATTTCTAGAAAATGTCATTGACTATATAAGTCTACTTCTTGATTAGATTACATTTAAATAACTATTGCAGCAATCTCTAAATAAAAACAAGCAATTGCGCAATCTAATTACTTATCAGGTAGTCAAATAGAAAATCAATTAATGTTTGAAGAATTATTAAGATTTTAAGTCCATAAAATGGAGAAGCAAAATATTTAACTTCTCATTCTCTGATCATCAACTATTTACGAATACTCTAAAGTGCCAAATAAATGGAGGGCCCTAACACACAAAAGGGTTGGAAAAATTCTGAAATGTAATAAACGAGGGAGTTCAAAATAAACGGGGGGGGCTAAAATATGAGAAAAGGCTTTAAATGATTATATAAGGATGGAAAGAACAAGAAAGGTTGTCAAAAAGCATAAAACTAAAATACATACAGCAATACGCTATTTCGATATAAAAATTGGGCGTAAATAGTACTAACAAAGAATGGAAGTGAAATGAGGGGGTTGTAAAGAGAGTCAACTTCCTTGAAATAATAAACGGGGGTCCTAATAAGGTCTGGGGGGTTGGAAAAAAATCGAAAAATTAATAAGCAGGGGGATGTTTATTTGGCAGCTGAGAATATGAAAATCATCAGTGCAAAAAATGCGGCACTAATTAGGGTGGATAGATATACAAATTTAAAAGACATGTGATACCTGATAATTAACATCAAAATTTTCATCTCTGTTGATTTCAACAATCTCTTTTCCATCGCGGACAATCTTAGTCCAAAGTCCTCGGCCAGCTTTCCGTGCATGTGGTGACGATGCAAAGAACTTAATTCCCCCTTCAGGCAATGCTCTAGATTTGTCCATTCTCTATAAAAAGAATTACAAAGGTCCTAAATTCCTGAAATTATTTGCTGAACTTGGATCAGCGAGGATAAAGATGCGTTTGATTGACAAATCTAATTCATGTTTGAGTTAAGGTCCCGTCATCTGATTGACGCTCCCATCTACAATCCAATATGTTATTAACTGCACTTTCAAAGATCTTCATTCATAACTTGTCTCCTTCGGTTAGCTGTACAAACTTTTCAATAATTTGCTGTCCAGAAAGCAATACATGCAAATAAAACGCCCAAGAAAATCAAACCAGGATATTGGTTATAAGATGATAAGGTAAAACGTACTGAAGTGCAAGACTTTACGCAAGCAGCGGACACTGTCCAATTTTCCTGTTTTGGGGGTATCGTTAGTGAAAGACTATTTGATTGGCCAACTGACATTGTCGCTGCATCGTATTGACGAGGTGCGTCGTAGTAAAATCGCAATCCACTTGTAACTACCAAGTCTAAGAAGAAAAGAAATATTGCAAACCTACTTGTCATTTTCCATCATCTCTTTGGTCAATAGCATTGTTCTCCAACACCTATCCCGCGGACCGATACCGGCCCGTGGATCAGTTGGTATTGGGCCGCATAAGAAATACTTCTACTATTTGTCAAGTGAATTACATTGTTAGAACTTAGCATCCAAGTGAAAATACACTACCCACCACATTGACTTGGAAGTGTTAACTTTCTACGTCCCCTCTCCCGGGCCACAGTAATATTGTCAAACGCTAAACGGTCCGCGGTCATAAAAGGGTTGGGGACCAGTGGTATATACTAACTCGACTGCCCAACAGCTCAAACAATCGCTTTCCTGAACAAATTTTGATCTCTTTAAGTGTCCAAGTATCCAAGTGTCCCAACCGCCAGTGCAGAGACTTTGTAAATTGCGCACCGAAGTTAACATTTCAGCAATTCATTTGTGGACTTGCTTTGGAAAAATTGCGCACTTGACAATCTCATTTGCGCACTTAAATCAATCTTAAATTATAATATTTTAATTGTAACTTCTACACCTGCCAATAATTTTAAAACTTTGCCTACAGTACACTCCAACCAAGGTATACAGGTAAGAGTGTACCTTCCACACTTTCATTGGTGGGTGGGGGGGGGAGTGTTAGAAGTTTTTACCCACAACGCTGGAGATCGCCATGCGAAAATTGCTTATAAATTACAACTACAGATTTACAAGAAGACCATTGCAGCAGTTTTAAGCGTAAGTCACAACATCGTCTTTGCCAACTATGAAAAATCTCGTTTGACTGATGCCAAGTTGCTGTTGCCCAGGGAATAATGCAGGCGCAGAGATGAATTCACCGATTTGGGAAGAGCCTACGACGCCTCTCAAAGCGATAGCAAGCAAGCCCGCCATTGTAGAACACAAGACAGTTCTATGTGTAGAGAGGCGTGGGAGGAAGGTGGGTGGTCTGGAGGCGGACAAGTTACGCTGACCCTTTCTTTTGTTGTAGTATCCCTGTAGTCCAATACTAGAAGCAAATTCTCACGCCAGTGCGTCGAAGGGAAGATATGCTACTTCGGAATGTGCACTAAACTGTACAACTGTTACAAAGAGATTGAATTGCCATTCGTATTGTGCTGTTTTATCACACCGTCACACCCCCTGGAATTTATGCCCTGCATACAGGGAAATAATATTCTATTATCCTATCATTTCTCGCGTAAAACTAGGAACTCACGAAGGCAGGCATCCAATCAACGGGAAAAAGCACATCAAAATTAAATGAAAGAATATATGGCCTTGGAAAAATGTTTTTCTATTTTTACTTAATTTCTACTTACTTTCTGAAAAAGCGGCAAAATTCTTTTGACATACTTATGAGCTTTTTTCGTCCGACATTCATCAGTATGAAAACGTCAGATAGTGACCTAAAGGTTAACCGAAACTTTTTATCTAGGAGAAAAATACCCTTTTTCTACAGGGAGAAAACTACAAAATGGGGCACTTTCGTTCTTTTGCTGAAGAAGACTGGGGCGCATACTTTCAACATCGCAGTAGTTAGCACTTGTGGACTATGTGATTGCATGAGCACGTTTGGAAATTTCGTGCATATGAGCTTTTAGTATCTCAAAGAAGTTACAAATGAGCAGCCATTACCAATAAAATTACTTTTAGAATATAACATTTGACATTAGAAGGAAGCTCTTTTTGCTCTAGAGACTTGGGTTCCAGCCAGGAACAAAGGAATGAAATGCAGACAATAAAAACTTTTTCATACGCACCTGTGATTTGAAGAGCCTGCGCGCGCAAAGGCTACTTCTTCTCCAGAAAGACAAAATGAGCACCTAATAGAGAGTTTACGCAACACGACGCGCCTGCTGACGACAAGCCAAAGAAGTCTAGAAACGAGCGCGATCATGCCATCCTCTCGCAAGCTTTGGCGTGAATCTGAATATCGCGCTAGTTTCTACACTCCTTTGGCTCGTCATGAGCAGACGCGTCGTGTTGCGTAAACTCTCTAATATTACAGTCTTGCGCGCCTCAGAAAAATTGCGCACCAAAGAACTTCCGTGCGCACTACAGTCTCCACTCCAGGCTATTTGTGCCTATCCCAAAGTTCTCCCTTACGATTGTATTAGTTGAAAACAAACTGTTTGCAAGGGTATCTGGCTTGTTCAACAGAGAAAAATTCCTAGCATCTTTGGGATACCGCATCAGCCTATTTACGCATGACAACGTTCTCGGTGTCTCTTAGCAATCCCGTATAAAAAAGGATGGAAGGCATAGTTTCTTTATCTATATTAACATACTTACAACAATTAAGACGTCCACCCCATTCTTACAAAAATAAAAGGATACCAAGGATGCTGTTGTTCGTAATCAGTCTACTACTGTATTAAATATGATTTCAAATGATGGCATGTTGCTGTTTGAAAATAGCTGGAAGATGAGGTAATGCATCCTATACATAATTCACTCAGAAGACAAAGACCTTAGGTATCCGACAAGGTAGATGCACATTTCTGTAGTTTCTTGTATATGTATTGTCATCAGAGTTGTAAACAATTTTGCGATACAGCCAAATAGGTAATCGGGGGCCATTTTTATAATCAGAACATAATATTGCTTCTACTCAGGAGGAAATAGCCAACAACAATTTGTGATTATAATAAAGCAGATTTGTTATAGTCTTTGAAGTCTCAGACGAAATAACGCAAAGAAAAGTATTTTGTATCAATTAAATAGGGCTGGTTATTTGAAATTCTTCCCAAACAAACAAAGAGGAAATTACCATTCAAAACGTCGATTAAATGATTATACGAATAACAAATATGAAAATGAACGAAAGAAAATCTATTAAGCATTACCTGATCTTTTCTTAGGATTGTCAAATTTAGTTTCAAGCACAACATACTTCATGCTGTCTTTTGCACCTATTGGCCAGCCCACGTGATCAGGAAATCTAAAATTCTAGATATGCAAAAGTGAATACTAATGAGAAAAGGCTGATATAAAAATTAAAAAAAAACTTGAAGTGCAAAAGTTTGCAGTTATTCTAGTAATGTACTGTTGCACTACAAACTCAAGCAAACAAACGTGTTTTGTAAGAATTTCAACAAGTGACCAATCTCTAATTAGTTACAGTTTGGAAAGATTCCGACACTAGGTCATCTATATGTCACTTTTAACACTTAGGTAACTTTGTCATATTTTGGCATTTTTTCATTTGTTTAGTCACTACTTTGATTCTTTGGCCTTGAAATCAATGCACAGCTAGCAATGATTAACAATAAATTCCTTAAATACTTCCTCACAAATGTCTGAAGATTACTAAAGAAGCTAGACTTCATATATTGAAATGATACATAATACGGTGATGGCATTGGATGAAGTGATGACAATGTATTTCAGTATTGAAAAAGCTATAGGATATAATTATCTTATCCAATCTACATATTCTAAATAACATGATAGTTCAAATTCACAATGAAGATAGAACTAGGATTCACATTGTTGAATTGCATGAAGATCAAGAATTATATAGTTCAGTCATTGTCACATAATAGCGGAGTACGTTTCATTATGTCTGAAAAATCAGGTAGTGATCAAAAAGTTTGCACTATCTTTCAACCAAATTCAGATTCAAAACCAAGTAAAAGTAGGTATAGTTTTCACAATTGATTACTTCTTTTACTTGTCAATATGCACCAACCGTCTAGTTAGAGTCCAAGGAGAAAGCAAATCTCTCTATAGACAAAGCGTAAAACTGTCCAGTCTTGGTCTAAGCAGATTGTAAACACCTAGATGAAAAGATGACCAAGGTTGTGTAACAATTTGAGGTTTCACAATATATGCTTCTTGAACCATCTGATTTTCAAAAGAATACTACTTATTGTTTAAAGCCATTTATGTTTGATATTTAGATTGTTAAGTGAAAGTGACTGCTCTCCGTCTGTTGTAGCTTTTTCTTGGTGCTTGTGGCCAATAATTATAGAAGAAGAATCCCAGGCCCTAACTTCCTTCTAGGTTGTACACCATCTGCATCTGGTTCTAAAATTCTGCACACTTCATCATTATCGAACGCTTTATGCTCCCATAAGAGTAATAGGAAAGAAGTACATCAACCACGTTGCAACAACAGTTTTACATGCTTGTGTTCTCATCACATTGGATGGTACGTAAAGAATGCCAAAAAATGTAGTTGCTCTAGCTTTTACATAAGAATTATGTATAGTGGAAAGGTAAAGGATGTTATATATTGTGTTAGTGACTTATGAACAAAGACTTTCGTGAATTTCATGCTCCGGTGATTGTGTATGGAAATCGTGTTATTGAGTTTGAGTTGCTGACTTGTGATTATGAGTTGTTTTACCACTAGCATGATGGTTTGATTTTCTGCGTGGCTGCTACAAAATACTACAAAGGAGAGTCATAATTGACTTGTACTGAAGATAATGTATGAAGAAAAGAGGCATGTTATCTAAAAAAAAATTCTTGATGTCACAAGGAGATTACATAATGTGCTGTTGCTCTGCTCCACCACTGTCATCATTTATTAGCAATTTTGGATTAAAGATTGCATAGACACACTTGGGAGATAACAATGGCTTTACATAATATGGTGCGGTTTTGAAAAGTAATGCCTAATGCTACAAAAGCATGAGCATTTTACCAGAAATAATCTGTGCTAGTAGAACAGTGAATGTGGGATCATCACTTTCAGATAAGCAATTATAAAACAATTATGTTCATTGTTACAAATGATGGCTCTCCTTGATACGTGCATTAAAACGCCCATAGCAAGAAATGCGGTGATGTCACATACCACACCTCCAGCACCCCATGCATACATCGGGGTTGATCTAATACACTCTATTATTGATGATGGCATATTATGGTTGTTATAGCAAGGACCAGTCACATTCAAATCCTTCTCATTGATTGAACGGTCGCAAATATAAAGAACATTATGGCGAAGAACACCGCTGTCTTTCTTGTTAAGTAGTGGCTCAACCTAGAAGTTATATTAAGGAAATACGTAAGGTTGATCGTTTCTAAAGAATGTTTTCTTCCAAAATTTATGAACACTAACGAGACAAAAATAAAAATATAACTCCTTAAGAAAAATATTCTGTAATATGCTATAACTAAATATTTTCAACAAGCATGAAAGCCTAAGAATGGTGAATAGCTTTGTGAAAAAAGCAGTCGAATTCAATATATAAAGCAGAGCTGAGATGGATTGATGAATCAATGTATAGAGACGGTGAGACAATAGAACAGCAGGATAGCGAGATATGAGGACAGTGCAACACTAAGACAGCTATACAGAGTAAAGCATGGTTTCCATATTTTCGTAAGACATGGAGACGCAACAAAGTCACCAATGATGCAATGGTCATGCTTTTACAAGCTAAACTCATCTAAATTTTTCTTATCTAAACGGATAAGTCAACGATATTAGGGGGGCGTCGGCAACGCATTATCAGAAAATCTTCCATATCATTGTAAGCATCACAGTAGCATCGTAGCTCCAATGACCATGGAAGGATTTAAGAGATGATACCAGTGGAGGTCGTGTAATTATGATGGGTGTTGGAGCCCATGTCCTGTATGTGAATGAATAATGAAGCCATGCCAATTTTCACGTTCAAAACAGTGAATCGTATGAAGTTTCTCTGGGATATTTCAATGAAGAAATATCAGGTATAATTTCTTCTCGCTATGACCATCCATCATAGACTTTGTTGACTTTTATGCCATCACAAATATGAAGTTGAATGAAAATAACTATCATTCGAAAATACCCCATGCAAAACTTATTAAGCATTGAGGAGTGTCAAACTTCTACAACCCCCAGTAAGTCCGTCCCTGCCGATGACTGGAACGTTTCCTCGTGGCTTATGAAAATATTGAAACCTGGCTTGATTGACCTATAGGTCGATAGAAAAGTATAAGGATGATAGATAAGTAGAACTACATGGAGCCACATAGCACCAGAGGAGGAAGAACATTGTGTGAATTCCACAATTAAAACAAATCACTGTCTTGAAATATTGTAAGAAATAGGGTGAATAAATCATATTGTAACAAATTTCCAGTTACTTCAATTATGTGGTGCTTCTTAGATAAAGTGACAAGATTCGCAACTTTCATAGCCTGGCACCAGTAGGTAGTTCGTACTGCTGGAACTGCTACCTGGAATAATGAAAAGTAAGCAATGTCAATGATTTAAGACAAGGAGATGCGCATGCAAACAAGATTACTTGCGCATATGTATTTAGAAATAAACTGTAACACCTATTTAAGGGATTAAGCTGAACCGACAGTTCAATGCAAATACAAATTTCCCGTTTTTCTATTTATATCTGAAAACAGCTATACAATAATGAGTACTCTGTTTTCTAGTTGCCCTAAACACTGACTCTAATTTTAACCAACTGTAACTTCCTGACTGTACCAAGTGACTGCCTGAAGTTTCCCGATAGTTCTCAGGTACATGCATGCGTTGTCTTACCAATTAAAAGTTTATAGAATTCATTAGCGTGGAACATTTCAATTTTGGCTTTAAATTCTGGAAGACATAGGAATAGTTACTATTTACAAATTTCAGCTTGATCTTAAAAATAATGGCCGAGATATAGGCAATTGAATGCTGATATAGTTTCTATTAAATCACTGTATTTTGAGTCTGGTTCTACACATTTAGAAAGAAGAGAAAAATATAGAGGTTGGTATGGCAAGTTTTCTGTTTTAAAATGGTCGTATTTCAGTCCATTTTGACAATATTCGTCGAAAACTGTCAACACATGCCTATTTTCAGGTGCGCTTTCACTCCAAGTTGTCAAAACATGAAAATTCTAAAAATGTATTTTATAACGTCATCACTAATGAACTCTATTGCAATCATAGAAATACTAGGATCAGAAAGCTCGGTCTATTGTTCTCGCAGTCACATGATAGTTAATATATGTAAAGGCAAGATGGCAGCCTATTGAGGGCAAGAACGCGGATCAAACCAAAGTGTCTTTTGACAAATCCATGGCATTGCGATGATAAGATCACGGTTATCTGTGACAAGAACATACTTTCATCGAAAGGTAACGTTATTTTTATATCATGTAGTTGAATTTACGAGAATAGAGGGGAAATATGCCAGTTTTTCTATATTTTAGCAAACACGTTATCGTAACAATATGGTTAAAAGACGTGAAGAAATGAATATGACACAGTTAATCTTTAATTTGTGATCTACATTTGATTTAGCTTATTCTATAGACAATCTGATAGAACTATTAATCATTTTTTTCAACCAAAACACTTGAATATAGAGCTTTGTCGAAGCATAGCATTTGCCTGAAACTGCAAGTAATAAGAAGAACTACAGACCTGAGTATTGCTATTTTTCTCAGTGTGAAAACTGTTTAAATGCAAATTGCATGTACAAATAACTCAAAATCTAGTATTAATGGGCTCTTTTTCTATTGACTACAATCCATACACTTTACGCAATTCATTGTAGAACGGAAGGGTAGATGGGTTCTTCCCTTTACTCATTCTCAATGATGCTATCATCTCTCAAATCATTATCAAGGATATGGTCTTCCCTAGAGTGACACTGAGTGGACATAAATGTAGCGTTTCTAGTTTCTTTCAGTACAGGAAGTGTAACAACAACTTTATTTTCTTAATAAAAGGATGCCCTAATACAGAATGGGGCGAAGTAGTATAGTGGTTAGAGCGCACGCCTCCTGTGCGGAAGGTCTATGGTTCGAGTCCGACTCGATGCCCTGACTTAATGCTCGCTAACTGTTCACCCAGCAGCGAATGGGTACCTGGTGGCAACACTGGGGAGATAAAGGTGGCGAGGAAAGGAACTGGCCACCCTATCTCACTTGCTGATGGCTCAGGATAAGTGTTCTCTCTAGCAGGCACTCCACCACGTACTAAAGTAAATGGGACTACCTTTTTTATAAATACAGGGTGACTTTCTAGCCAGTTTATCCACACAAGGTACTATATCGTAAACTGAATAAGATGTCAACAGCAAATTTCCATGCTTTTCACAGAGTAGAACGGATGTTGCACTGGCAAAGTCATGAGAAACATATGTATCTGAATAAGTATACAATCCTGTGGCACACTCGGGATAACCATTTGATTCCAAAAGTGTTTTCGCACCAAATCAAGAAATATAATGTAAACATCAATGAATCATATGCCAGATGACGTCAAAAAGAGTACATTTCAATTGGAATACATTACAACAACATTGTTGGGGGAACTTGGGTCAGAGACATGCCATCTTCATCTTTCAAATGCAATGACATCAAACTTCAGGCTTTTGATTTCATTAAAGCTATTGATATTTATTGTTAGGTTGGTATATCTACCATACTTGCTCTTCCAGTTCAATATACCAGACAAGTCATCAGCACATCCCTGGTTAAGTGCTTTTACAGATCACATGCTAGTGCATTTGTGGCAAGAACATCCAGATCTTTCCATAATTTTACATATAAACTTTATCAGACAAGTCATGTATCAAAATAGGAAGTCACATGTTCCCTTGCTATCTTCAATACCTTTCAGTTTTATCTTCTTTTCAGTTTGTATTGCTGCAGACACAGAATTACTCAGTACTTGTGTGCCAACTCAAACCTTCATTTAGTTATTATCTCACCTATGATGTTGAGATCTTACATTGTCAACATATCGGGTACATTTTTGCTTCATGTCAAACAGGATCTCGCTATTTCTGGTCCTTAGCCAAAGTTGTCTCACAAAACTTTTGCCATTCTTCTTTTCCACCTCTAAAAAACAACTCTGGCTCATCTTCAGGAACTCCTTCCTCTAAAGCTAACCTTTTCGCATCAACCTTTGCTTCCAATTCCAATCTTGACGACCAAGATTTCCAATCTCCTCTCTACCCCACGTCCACCATCACAATTTCCGCTATTAAGTTCTCTACACGCAAAGTCCGGAAAGTCCTTCTTCAGCTCAACACCTCCAAATCTAGTGAACCTGATGGTATACCTACTATAGTTCTATTGTCCTGTGCCCCTGAACTCACCCCTGTTCTCAACAAGCTTTTCCAACTTTCCTACAGTCTTGGTATTTTCCATTCCTCTTGGAAACTCGCCCACATTTTCCCTATCCCCCAAAAAGGTGTCAAATCTGACCCTTCAAACTATCGCCCTATTGCAATCACTTCTCTCATCTCTAAGACTATGGAGACCATTATCACCAGACAACTGCTTGCCTTCCTTGAAACAAACAGCCTTCTTTCTGATCATTGATATGGGTTTCGACAAGTCATATCTACCGGTGATCTTCTAGCCTATGCTTTTCATGCTTGATCCTCTGCTCTAGAATCCTACCGTGAGAGTAGGATGATCTCTCTTGATATTTCCAAGGCCTTTGTCTTCACCACACCCTCATTAAATGGATTTCTAGCTTTCTATCTGATAGGTCAATTGCAATTAAGGTCGATGGCTACCTCTCTAATCCTCATTCTATCAATTAAGGTGTACCTCAGGGCTCTGTGATCTCTCCTGTTCTGTTCATCCTCTTCATGAATGACCTGCTTTCCTCTACATCTTCCAGTATTTTCTCCTTTGCTGATGACACTTATTTAAGTTCATCTTTTTCATCCAATCCTCACCACATTGCCTCTTCTAATATTTCACCATATCGTAACACTTCAGCCTCACTTCTCACCAATGACTTGACAAATGCAGAGACGTGGGGTAGTGACAGCCTTGTTATGTTCAATGAAGAAAAGACAAAACAGGTTGTCATATCACGTAAACATCACCAAGATTTCCCCCCTGTTTTCATGAACGGCCATAAACTGGACATTCCATCTTTTATCACTCAACTTGGTCTTCTATTTCATCTAATCTCACTTGGAAACCCCATATCAATTCTATAGCAAAGCATGCATCTCAGAAACTTGGCTTTCTTGCTAGAGCCCGTGGTTATTTCTCACCTTCTCAACTGCTAACTATATTCAAATCCCAGATTCGTCCTTCTCTGGAGTACTGCTCTCATATCTGGGGTGGTGCTCCTAAATTTTCTCTCCATCTTCTTGACAGAGTCCAGTCTAAAGCTATCCGTCTCATCAACAATCCAAACCTCACTAATTCTCTACAGTCTCTCTCCCATCGTCGTCTTGTCGCAGATCTTTCCATTTTCTACCGCAATGTTCATGGACATTGCTCTCAGGAAATCAAGAATATTATTCCTGTTCCAGTGAGGCGTGTTCGAACCACCAGAAGCTCTATCTATTCACACCCTTTCCAAGCTACACTACCTAATCCACGAACTCTATCTCACAAATCATCTTTCATTCCCAGAACTCATTGCCACCCACTACTTTCCCTGACTCCTATAATTTGTCATCTTTTAAATCTAACATCAACAAACTTGATCTTGTCTCCCTTTCTACTTAAACTTCCCCTCATTTTCTCAGTTTTTCCTTTGTCGAGGCTTTGTTATAGGCCGTACGGCCTTTCCCCCCGGCATTACTTACTAAAAACAAATTTTGCTGTGTGTAATGGAGGAGAAGTTGCTTCCACAAAATGTTTACCAATCTAATGGAACAATTTGATGGACACTTTTTATTTGACAAAGTGCCTCACTATTTGGCTTATTAATTCAAAAGTATGCCAATGGGGTAGTTAAGTGGAATGATTTACCAAGACACTTTCCATTGGGAGGGGGGGTTTGACCAACTGAGCAACTTTTGTTTCTAGAATAAAAGTCACAGCAAACACTGTGGCCAACTCTTGAAGCATAGCTGACTTTTCACCAAATTTCTTGCAAATTCGAAGATATTTTTGGGGCGGGAGCGTGACACCCCCACCTCCCCATCAGCACATCCCTGTTGAAGTGCTGTTACAGATCAAATACTAGTGCAATTGTGTCAAGATGATCGAGATCTTTCCCTAACCAACTTTACCTATAAACTTTGTTAATTTTTTGTTTTCATCCTATCTCTTTACTAGTGTTCATTTGATCAGTAATTATTGATAAATCTGGCTTACTGGCTTTTGCAAGCTCTGACATTTACATAGGTGGCTGCTTCAGAAGCATATGCTCTCCTTCAGTTCTAACAGACTAGTTAGTGTCAGAGGTGAAATCCTGGGGCTCTGGGAGCACATTCCTCTTGCTAAATTTATGGAGGGTTTAAGGGTGCATCCAACCTTTTAACAGAGTCATTGAAAGTTGTTCTTAAATTTTTCTACCTTGCTCAAGATTTACCGACTCAGTTCAGTCATTGTTCACAATGCAAATTGTTTTTATTGCCTTGCACAACTTCGATGTTGAGTAGCATATCAAGGAATGAATTTGAGATCCGTTGCAGGATGCTAGAGGCCTTTGTCTTCAAAATTCTGATCTTAGTCCCCTTTTTACAATGAATGGATTTCCGTAGCAAGTATCAAGATAGCAGTTATTTCTAATTTTTTTGAATTATGTGATGCCAGCTGACAACGATTTTTAATCAGTGCTAAGAAACTTAAATCTACTGCGTACGAACTAAACAGGGAGTGTTGAAAAGTGAACAGATAGATGGCAAACGAAAAATGTGCTTTGGCTTCTTTCAAACGTAAAATGAACCCAACAAAGCTTCAGTAGCAAAAAATTCATTGAAGCATAGGCTTCTCTAACGATATTTGCTTATCTGGTTTTATTTGAAGAAAATTATTTTTGGATTGAAGCCATATGGTTCATAGGCCTACCTTTAATCTTTGCAGTAAGACAGACGCGTAAATTTCTCTATCTATCAATAGTTCTATAAAATATATCATTCACGGCTTCCCCTTTTATCACTACAACATGATCTACTTTGTCCGTGCCAAAAATGCCATAGACTCTGGCAGACTTCACAGTAGTCAAATGAAGTGTGATACTCGTGCTTTAGCCTTTTGCCCTCACAAGGTACCATGTTAGATTCCCATAGAATGTCACGTGACGGACCCAGCATTCAAATAATACTATTTCTATGATTTCAATGATGTTGCAATATCATCCAAGAGACACTACAGGTAGATTTTGTTAAACTGAACTACATAGGATTTACACAATTAGTATAATAAATAAGAAAAGAAATAATCAAGAAAAAATAAAGCAAATAAGACAGATAAAAGGAAGGTTCTATTGATAATGTGCCAGCAGCTAAAAATCCATTGAATGTAGCAAGACTTCTACTTTCTTCTAAAGACAGTGCTTCCACAAAGACTTCTTATCTGCTAGATAACGTCTATACTTTAAAACTTTTCAAATTAAATGTACTGTTGGAAGGTCTCACTGCGGAAACTGTATCCATAGGACAGCTTGACAAAATTACCTTTCTATGATCATTTAATAATGGCAATGCAATACCTTGTTACATAGATGCAACACAGCAATCAACTCTGCCAACATTCGACGTGAGATAGAATCCTGATTGCTTTGCAAAAACTTTTTAATGGTTTAAGTGTAAAAACTGATCTAATCACATGGCAAATTGTTATCCTCCTAGCTATTTAAAATGTCCGTTATACGCAGGTAGAATTTATTGGAAAAGGAAGCAAGTATCATACGTTTCTACTCAATGCATCAAAATACTTTGCCGTCGTTGGTGGAGGAGTATTCTTCACATAGTTTAGCAAATTCAAACTCTTTGCCCCACGCTTTCCGTAGTGATATGACAATACATCTTGTGTTCCAAGAGCATAAATGACTTTAATAGTGCCAATCTGAAAAGCAAATATAAAGACGTATAAAGGTTTCAAATTCTTTTTTATCCACAAACGAGCGGAACATTTCTTCACTATCACCAGAGTTCATAACAGATTTTGATATCTCTACATATTTTTTGAATTAGAAATGCATTTTCAACGACATTAGAGCCATCTCCATGTCGCCAATTTGCCAGAATTCTTCACCTGATAACCAACTTGCAGTATTCATCATTGCACTATAGGGTACAGCCGATGACTGGGATTCCCAAGGGGAATCTGACGTCAGTCCTAGTTCGTGGGAGTCCAAGTAAAGTGGAACTCTCGATAACTGGGACTTACGGAAACAACACAATTGTAGTCCCACCCAAGTGGAGGACCATGTAAGTGGTCACATTTCATCTCACAACTTTTAAAATACAAGCTCATTTTGATATGTTCATATATAATTTTCATATAGGCATCTATCCACCAAAATTGGTCCCCTTTTCTTTATATATTGCGCTTTATAAAATCATTCAGTTTGTACCGGGAATTGTATTGCTACAAGGCGTAAAACTTTGGCCTCAGTTCCAGTTAAGTGGAGTCTCAGTTCCAGTTAAGTGCTGTTGAAACTCTAAAAATCGGTCCCAATTAGCAGGAGTCCCAGCTATCAGGGGTCCCAGTAAAGCGTAGAAAAAGAACGAATATGCATAGGAATTCTGAAGGGTAATGGAAAAGCGGTCTCACTTAGTGAAAGTCTCAGTTATCTTGGGTTCCAGTTATCTAGCGTATATTGTCTTTCAAAGATTTGCAGTTTCTCACTGCATTGCAATGGACTAAACAAATTGAAAAGATTTCATAGCTTTTGCCAAGTCGATGCAGTAATAGTAGTTTCTCAAAACTATAATACGATATTTAAATCACATGCTTTCCCTCGCTCGTTCACCCACTCGCTCGTTCACTCGCTCGCTCTTTCTATCTCTCAAGCACTATTACATTCCATTATTCTATTGAGCATATCGGAAGTCAACAAGCAATTTTGCAATCGTACCTGAATAGCTCGGTCTTCCTTATCGCATGTGACGAGTTTTCTCGTGAATTTCAAAACCGTAACACCATTTGATTCAGATGATCCAACAAGATTGTAATCTTGACTCTTATCTAAAATGGGCAGACCATTCTTGGCTTCTTGTCCATGGTAATCCTAAAATGCACAATTTAAACGTAAATTGCAGTAACACACAACCCGGGGTCAGAAACAAGATACAAAACAGGTCTTTATATAATAGGTGGTCTTTAGTGAAGTTCCCCTGAAGTTTCAAAATGTGACCCAGTGCCACTATCTGAAAATTGTGCATTCAAGTTGTTGTGCATATTTCCCGCATTTATTAATGAAAATAAAACTGTACAAAACCAATCAGGGTAATTATCTAATAAGATGACAAAAACTTTCCCATAATTTTCAATCTACTTCAAGTGTGCACATTGAATTCCTGTGATTCGCAGACTGGCCTGGAACATTAATTGTTCAGAAGAATATGATTAGTAGGTTGGCCATATCCGGCATACTAGGCAAAGTATGGAACATTTCATTGCTGTTCACCCTGAGAAGCAAAATATGGCTTACATTGTGAGTTTAACAACATTCTGCTTTTTGAAAATGACATACTTAATTATTATTTTAGAGGAATAACAAATATTAAATTATTTATTTAGGCTCAAGATGAATATTTCGAATCAATTGCTTTTAATTTACATCATTACCTTTTAGTTACTTCTTTATGTTAATCTTTTGAGAAAACAACCTTTTCTGACAAAAATTAAGAAAATATCTGTTTCCAATGATTTCAAAATTATTTGCTGGAAATGCAAAATGTTTCATTTTCGTTGCGACGGGGGGAACAAATTTCACCTGGCTACCAAGACAATCAATGTCACAACGCTGCTGGTGGTAGGACTTGTTATTCCATACTTAAATAGTCTGTTGGTTCTACAGAACTGCACCAGAGCATGAAAAAGCGGCAACATTCTTTTGAGATACTGAAAAGCTTTTTTCGTCCGATACTCATCAAAGTATTAAACGTCGGATAGCGACCGAAGGGATACCCGAAATATATAGCCAGATTCGATTACACGTGATAGGATGCGTCTAATTGGTCACACTTGGGGCTTTTCAGTATGTCAAAGGCTTGTTGCCGCTTTTTTGTGCTCTGGTGAGATTCTCTATTTAGGCCGCTGCAAAAAGCACCTTCAGAGGTTATACGGGCTTTTTGAAAAACAATCCCCTAATATTTGGCTAAAAACTATACAATTTCGCTGACTTTGTCATGAAAACCTATATTTTCCCCAAACTTTTTCAGGAAAAATAGCTTTATCCCCTGACCTGAGGGGTCAACTAAGAGGGCTCAACCCCCAGGCACTTCTTTGCTATTTTGGGTGGTTCTAGTCCCCTAGTTATTCTGATAAACACTGATTTTCTTGAGCTTCTTAAAATGGCAGAAAAGACAGAGGAAAATGGTGACAGGTTGTTGTTGAGAACTTCTAGTTGCCAAGTTCACGCAACAGGAAACTATGCAATTTCTGTTCGTAGATGCACAGTTCACTCTAAGACAGGGATCTCAAAATAAATTCATTTGGGTGCCGCTAGGGGCATATCTTGGAGAAGGATGGGCCACATAGGAACTGGCCGAGTGACCCTTTAAAGATACACTCTCTGTGGGCTTCACTAGTAGGATGTCTTTGGAAATATTTTGCTCCCTCTTCTCCTATTTTTCTAGCTTTCGAACTTGTTAAGCTGCAGGATTTATTCAAACTAAAGTTGTTCTCTTTGTCTATGAATTTGTAAATAGACTATCTCCGTCTTGTTTCCATGAGCTCTTTCACTTGGCTTCAAATGCACGCCATCATCATACAAGGCAGGTCTCTAGAAGTGACATCTTTCTAACGTGTAAATTCATGCTACAATATAGATTGAAATCTGTGAGATATGCAGGTGCAAAGTCTTGGAATAGCATTCCTATCCAGACCAAATAAGCTGTTTCTATAAACACATTCCGATATCAAATTAAACTGTATTTGTTTTCCATCAACTACCAGTCAAAAAGCCGTGACAATATCTATTTTAAGACCTTAGTTTTTAAATAAGGGGCTGCTCTCTCCTCAATTAGTCCCTATTGAAAGCCCCTCTTGTGAAAAATTCCTTACGTAAAATTCCTTGCTTTTTTGGTGTCGTTTTTGTAACATCATGGTTCAACCTTATTGTCATTATTCTATTACTTTATATTTTTCAGTTTTTTTGCTAACTTGCACGTAGCGGAATCTTAAAATTAAAGAACTGAACTGAAATTCAGAACAGCATGTAGGGAATTCTTCAGAGCCTACGAACAGTTCCAACAGAGATTGGTGAAAACTCATTCAAGGATCAATGAATGCTCTTTCAATGAGTAATGCTGAAACAGAGAGGGACTTTTCAACATGAAATTGATTTGATTTGCTAAAAGATGTTTAAAGATGTGGGAGTTTTTATTAGAATGTTGATGCTCACACACGCGAGTGGACAAATGTCGGCTTGTCTCACTAACATAGATGGAATTACATCCTGCACAATTAAATCTATAAATCACGTTCGAGCAGTTTTCTAATAGCGTTTTACTAAAGCGTGCAGCTCACGTATGGTGAAATTAGAGAAGATATGGTAACTGAAAATGAAGGGCGCAAAGACCATCGGTAGTTTAGAATCAACAGGAAGAGCAGTGGACGTGCTAATTTTATCAAGGTACCTATTTAATGCTTTTTTTATTAGGCCTTCAGGAAATTGATTTTTCTTAATTGTGCAGAAGAGTTTTTCAACTTTCTCATCAAGCCCAAGAAGAGTATTATTAATTTTGTATGTCCTACCAAGTAGCGTTAGGATGACGCCAAGTTCATAGTTTTTAAGAAAAGGAAATGAAGCTGAAAAAATAGTAAGGAGGTCAGTAAAATTCTTTTTGCGATAAACCAAAGCTATAAGATTGGGAGGATCTTTATTATTGGTGAAGACATCAAGGAAGGCCAATGTATTCGTAGTTTCCTTTTTATAGTGACCCTAAGGCTATCATATTGTGAACTGAGGAATTCAAAGAATAGTTGAGCTTCATAATCATTGCTGAAAAGACAAAAATTATCATCAACATGTCTACGGTACAAATGGGTAGAAGGACCTTTGTACTTATTACGCCATAAGTGTTCATAATGTAATAGGTGAGCCCATAGCTACACCATCTAATTGATCATAAAATGTCACCATTGAAAAGAAAATGAGCTTGAGTAGTAGCTATTGTGAGAAGTTTAGTAAGATCAGCTTTGGAAAGTTTAAGCTTAGTGTTTCCTTCTGTTGTGTAAGAAAAAGCAAGATCTATGGCATTCATCAAGGGGTATATTTGTGAATAAACGAACCAAATCAAAAGAAACCATATATTTATTACATACATCAGTAGTTTGAAGCTATTGCACGAAATAGAAAGAATCAAAATCAGTATATGTGCTAGGGAGATGGGTTGAAGAAGATGATGCAGTTGAAACGTTTTCTGGACATTTGCCATTAAGGGCTTTGTGTACCATGACTAACCTATCATATTTTATTAATTTTTTGACAGACAACCAGTCACAAACCCATCCTTTCTTGTGTTTTCTGTTTCCGATCAATTTTTCCGCTCCAGACTGTAATTTCTGCATATTATCCAGCTTTGCATCTGAAATGCAGCCCCATATCATGTTGCCGTACCTCAGGTGGTTCTCGGTCAGTGCCCAGTATACTGCAGCTAGCTTTGATTCGGGGAGAATATCCTTCAGCTTCTGAAGCGCAGAAAGACTACTTTTAACATTCGCTTTAACTTCTTTGTATTGACCTTCCCAACTGAGGTTCTCGTCTATACTGAGACAGAGAAATTTGGTTTGGCAGCCCAAACTATTATTTTCTGGTTGACTTTAACTTCCTTAAGTTCGTTCAGGCTATTGTCTTGGCTTTTTTAATTCTCATATAAGACTTACACAATAATAATTACTATACAAGAGCCAAGGGAACATGGAAATACATAGCAACCCTAAGACGTAACTTAACATAGAGGCACAAGTTTACAAAAATTTCTACCAATATTTAGCTACAAAAGTAATTAGAGTGGTGTAGCCCATAGTACCCATAGTGTCAAATAAATTTGAAAAAAACCTCGCAAAGAGATATCTCACAAGGAGAAAGCAGATTGATAAAAATAAAGTTTTGCTAATCGGCCAAGTTGGCGCCCAAGAATGATGGACGACACCACTCTGATCATAAGGGAAAAGAACTTTGCACAAAAAAATAGATTTACACGAAAGAGGTGACACAAGGTAATTACTAACTTATTGGAACCGTTCTGTGGCCTGTATATATTTTAATGTTACCTCAAGAATGCTTGTATTTGTAACTTTTCATGGCCATAAAGGAGTATTTGCAATAGTTCTGTTTGGATGGTTTGATAGGCCATGAGGACGCACTATTGAATTAACACTGTCGAGAAGATCGCACCTGTGTATATCATAGGCACGATGTGTTGGCGCACTTTTAGGCGCTCTTACAATTTTTGCTCCGGTCAGGTATAGCCACGTTAATCATTGCGCAAACATTGTCAATCAATTTGATGGATTCTGCTCCAATTCAAGAAAATTTGCTCTAGACAGTCTTAGGCAAATTAGATATCAACAAGGGAGGAAATGTCTTCTGCTAATCAGCTCATTGGTTTACACTATCAATTATCAATCAAGGCATGCAAAAGACGATAGAAGATGAAGAGAAAATAACTTCCCTTCAGTTTCGAAAGCAAAGACCGAACCCCGAACCACAGGCTTTTGCTGTGGAGAAAAACAACTCTCACAAAAAACAGATCCTGTAAGTTGATGTCGCTTTCTCGAGGAGATTTCTATGTTTTCAGGTAGTAGATAGAACTTCCTAAAATTCTACCGCGGGCATGTTCAACATGTTTCCGCTCAAAGTAGATATCTTCTTCTTCAGTTGATGAAATTTTTCAAGTATCCTCAGTAGAAAATTGGGTCATCTTTGCATGGTGTGGCGTCCTCTTAGCGAATGCTTTCTTGGTGTTTACCATCCGGGCCTAGGCTGATCCGTCACGCAAAGCCTTAAACACTCTTTGCCTCAGTCAAATTTTACCTGGATCCACCCCTGATATAGTAGAGTCATTGCGTCATTTAAGAGTGTTAAGAGTAAGATCTGTGGAGGACTTGCTTCACTAAAGAAGCTGAAAAACATTCTCCCTCAGTCCAAGCTATGTAGTGTTTATTATGCTATTGTGGAAAGTCATCTTCGCTACACAGATATAGTCTGGGGCAGTCTTCCAGCGAGAAAAATGGAAATTCTCCAAGGATTGCAGAATAGAGCCCAGCTGATAATTGAAACTGCTAGAGTAAAAGATAACTGGTCCTGTGATTGGCTGCACGTCTGTAATGTAATCTCGTTTCATGGACTAGCTATGACGTATAAGATTATAAACAAGTTAAGCCCTTAAAGTCTTTGGGATAAATTTGAGTTAAGATCAGTCCACTAAAAATATGAAACAAGGAAATGCCATGATCTTCAAATCCCAAGACTAAATACGGAACGTGCAAAAAATGGCTTCAAATACTCGCCTCTAAAATTATGGAATGATATGACTGTTGATATACGAGAGGCTTCAACTCTCAAATGGTTCAAAAAGAAATTAAAAGCACATCTGTTGGCTAATCAAAAATAATAACTGAAAACACGACCCCCTGGAAGAGCAGCAATATTAGTATTACTCGCCATTATGCCTGATATCTTTTTTCTTAATATATTATTTAAAGTTTATATATGCATTTGTAATATTTTAGTTGCTGAAGGGCAATTTTGCTGCGTATAAATAATCGATTACATTACATATATTACATTACATCACATTGTCCAAAAATACATTTAACGACAGTGCTTCAGCCTCAGCCCAGACTGAAAGGTTTGTTTGCTGTGCGACAATTTCAATTTGCTAAATTAATGATGCGCATGCGCGGCTCATTGATATAATTCAGGATATAATTTTAGTTACTACTCTTTTTATTTCTATGTACTTAGACTATTGTAAATATTACCGATTTGGAATTTTGTTGTATTATGATGTAAAATAAAAAAGCTGAAGGGTAGAACCGTGTATAAATAATACATTATCATATGATATCATATCATGGCAAATTCCGCTAATGTCGAAATGCCGATGATGCCAATAAGGCCCCTTAAAAAACCATTAGTTTATCATCCCTCTTTAAAACTTTTAGACGCTGACAGGCATTTTTTCTACTCTCTGCATAAGGGATTGACGTTTGGATGCTTTGTGGATTTTATAAGTCCTCATTATAGCAGTTCAACACTACATTTTGACTATATGTACAATGCTCACACTTTGACTTTCTTGTTGATTGACAGCTGAGAAAAATGAATGCAGCCATTGCTTGACACAAACACGTCTAATTGCAAATGTAATATTACTATTCTAATTTATGCAATATTTATCAAAACAAACACAAAAAATGAAATTAAAAAAATAAAGAAAATTGACGCAGGAGGAAACAATGACGCGGGCAAGGATGATAAAAATGTACTTTTTTAAGGGAGCTAAGCCCCCTTAAGTTTATTCGAGGATGTACGGTTCACTGCTTGAGCGCGTCCAATATTGTAAAGTGCGCAGGCTAGTGCACATCAAAGTTTCCAGTCTGGGCATCAGCTTTGTTCATTTTCCATCCGATTTCAGGCTTATTTCTTATGAAATTGTTCTTATAAGAATGAGTTTAGCACTAGAAATTCATCCTTGCAATGCAATACAAAGTACTTTGGGACTTTTGGGAAGTATTTGTGAGATAGAAGCTTGCATTAACATCTAATATTATGGTCAGGGGGCGGAGCAACTGGGGGACGCGGTCATGCCCCCCTCCAACAAATAGATTTGAAGATACGAAAACTAAAAATGAAAACTTTCTAGAATTTTAACATGCCCATTGCAACTGTAGCACCAAAGTTAGTAAAAAACTGTACAATTACTATTTTCTTTCGTCACATCTTCAGGTTATTTTTCAAACTTCGCATTTTGCTGTATTCCGCATATGTCACATTGAACACTTCAATTTCTAAATCTTTCTGTCTTTTTGTTCATCATTCTTTTTTCTCTCCTAGCTGTACATTACAGTTATGACTAATCTCAAATTTTAAACCTGGGGTTCACAAAATGGCCATTCGAGGGAATTTTCAACCTGACGGGCAAAATGTTAAACTCAAAGTGAGGTAATATTATTGTAAGAATTTCAGTATTCTTACCGCATTCCTATGTCACAGTGAAATTGAGCATCAATGTTCTTATTAACTTTACTCTTATAAAAAGGGTTCATTGCATAGTACCCAAAGAAGTTCCTTTTAACTTATTCTATGTTGGGAAACATGAGCGCACAGTAATTAAATAATTTTCTAAATGTATTGAACGTAGTTATTCCATTCATCAAGCATTTGTAATTGTATGACTAACGTTGTTTTTTCTCTCTCATCGCTTCACGGAGAGAGCTTGGGAAACGACTTACATTTACCGCTGTTTACAATATTTTACATTTACGCAGATTCATTGTTAGAGTAATTCTTACGTAGATACACCTTTCCTGTTTACTTATTTTTTATAGGTTCTTATATGCACGAGGTACTGAGTAATAACGTCTATTTAGCTATATTAATGAGATATTAGAGAAATTAGAGAGAAAGAGAACGCACAGAAACAGTAGTGAAGTGCTAGAATGGAATAAAACGTATCAGCCAAAATCAGAGTGTTTTCTTCGTGGAGTCTTCTTGGCCTTCATAATTGAATCAGCATTAGAGTATAGATTGCGATTTATACAACACTTGGTCCACCGTAAGCCAAATTATGAGCCTTGAAGAAGATATAGATTCTTGGAAGAAAAAGAGAAGCATTTTTCGAAGGAACACAACAAAATTGGTGAACAAGATTTTGGATCTGAGGAATTCCGAAGAGAAGATTGATAGGATTGCACTTAAATCGAACAGTATCCAACTAACGAAGCAATATGAGGAACTGAGAATTCTGGACAAAAATATCTTGGAATTTTCTCTCAAAAATGAAGAAAACGATGTATGTGAGAAAGAGTTGGAGGATACAAGTGAATACGAGAATAAAGTAACGCAAGCATTGATATTTGCTGAAGAGAAATTGGGAGAAGATGATGAGGTTTGCTCAGTAATATCGTGCGGGTCAAACAAAAGTATGTCAAAGGAGAGTATCGCATCCAACACTTCAGAATCTCAGGATTGGGGAAATCCAAGTACAGTGAGAGTCAAGCTGCCCAAATTGGAGTTAAGAAAATTCTCGGGAGACATTCATGAATTCCAGGAGTTTTGGGACAGTTTTTCGAGCGCCATCCACGAAAACACAGGGTTAGCCAATGTAGATAAGTTGAAGTACTTGAAAGGCTTTTTGGAAGGACAGGCACGATCA